>OW121742.1:43086261-43143761 GCA_933228675.1 Stomorhina lunata | reverse complement strand
GAAAATGTTTATCCCAGTGAAAAACATTTCGATTAAACCAAAGGTAAAAACTTGGTTTAATCAGACGTGCAAACAAGCAGTCAGATCCCGAGAGGAAGCTTTCAGAAACTGGCGCAATAACCAAAATCCAGTTACTGATTTGCAACGCAAACGTGCAAGGCGTACATGTGCCAAAGTATTAAGACGTGAAAAAGCTCTGTACGAGCAGCGTCTTCGTACTAAAATTCTTGCTGCTCCTCGGGGCAGCAAGAGTTTCTGGTCATTCGTTAAAAGAGTTAAGAATAATGCTAGTTCTTCAATTTCTTCTCTTTTAAAGAATGGTCAAACATTCACTGACCCGGTTGACAAAGCTAACCTTTTAGCTGAATTATTTGCAAGCAATTCCCGCTTGCCGGAAAGCACTCAACCTCCGCCCGAGCTCGAAAGAGTATCTGTAACTATGCCAAAGATATTCTTTCGCGCCCGTGCTGTAAAAAGGGTTTTAGCAGATCTCAACATAAACAAGTCTTCAGGGCCGGATGGCATTCCAGCACTGGTCTTGAAGCAGTGCTGTTCGACGCTTTCGCGTCCATTAGCCAACCTTTTCAGCACCTTGTACCAAGCTGGTACATTTCCTCGGTGTTGGAAGGTTGCTAATGTAACGCCAATCCCTAAAAAGGGTGAGGCTACCAACCCTGAAAATTACCGCCCAATAGCAATTTGTTCTGCACTCTCCAAAGTTTTGGAGAGTATGGTAAACCACCATCTTGTGAAATATCTGGAATCTAACAACCTACTAAGCGACCGCCAGTATGGATTTCGTAGGGGACGCTCTACGGGAGACCTGCTAGCCTTCCTTTCGGAAAAATGGTGTCATTCAATACACCGTTTTGGCGAAAGTAAAGTTGTGGCTCTGGATATTTCCAAGGCGTTTGATAGAGTGTGGCACGGAGCACTTCTATCAAAACTTATTGCTTTTGGTGTCGGTAATATCTTCTCTCGATTTATATCGAGCTTCCTCAGAGATCGCACTATAAGAGTTGTTGTAGATGGGATCTCATCAAACGAGTTCAAGCTAAATTCAGGGGTACCGCAAGGCTCCGTTCTTTCTCCTACTCTATTTCTTATCTTTATAAACGACCTTCTACGTCAAACTTCCAATCCTATCTACTCTTTTGCAGATGATAGTAACATTTGCCATTCGTATTCATTCAATCATAGACCAAACCCTTTAGAGATTGGTACTATGAGGCAAAACATGAATGAATCATTAAACCGCGATTTAGAAGCAATCTCAGAATGGGGTCGTGCGAATAGAGTCGATTTTAATGCGCGGAAAACTCAATGTTGTATGCTCACGCATAAACGCACGGCGGATCATGTTACTTCATCTGTATTAATGGGTGGTGAAAATATCGAGGAATCAGATACTCTTGATGTTCTGGGCATGAGAATTCAATGTGATGTCCGGTGGACTGAACACATTTTTCAAGTGTCGAAAGAAGCATTCAAGTGTCTCGGTTTTCTAAAACGGTGCAAGACATACTTCACTTCATCTGATCTCCTTACTATTTATACCACCTATATCCGACCGAAAATGGAATACAACTCTCATGTATGGGCCGGTGCTTCAAAGTCTATTTTGGAGCTTCTTGACCGAGTACAGGAGAGGGCGAAGGTGCTTATTGGTGACAGTAGGGTATCCAACTCTATTGATTCACTGGAGCACCGTCGCAATGTGGGTTGTGTCACACTGTTCTATCGTTACTACTTTGGAATGTGCTCTAATGAAATCAGGGAACTCGTTCCCGAAACTAGAACTTTTTTACGCAATACACGTCTATCTGTTAGAGCTCATCCCTTCGTAGTCGATTGGCCAGTAGACAGAACAACACACTACAGAGAAAATTCATTCTTTAGCCGTACAGTTCGTATGTGGAATTTACTTCCCGCAGAAATTTTTCCTGCCAGTTGCAATATAGGAAAGTTCAAATCAAATGTCCATAAACACTACTCCATCTATCCACCCTCCCATAACCTATTTTCCTAGTTCCAACACAATGCATTGCATAAGTAGGGGTCATCCCCTGAGTGCTGGTCCTAAAAAAAAAAAAAAAAAAAAAAAAAAAAAAAATATAAATGTGACTTAAATGATGGTATAGGGTATAATTAATCCCAGTAGCTTAACTTTAGCCATATGTGATTGAATGAGTCGTCTTGCATGTGTTCATTCTATGAATAACTCTATTATAGTCTGTAGATATTTATACAATACTAAACACTTTTTCTCAGTATTTAGATGCAAAAATAGAAAAAAAAAAGTCACTTAATACCAAAAATAAACAGTAAATACTTCTATTGTAACTAATTGTTTTTGGACACCTGTATACAGAGAGTCAAAAGGTGCAAATAAAAACCTACATATGTACGAGTATATTTACGTAAATTCAAAAACACACACATATTCACTTATACATATGTGTGTATGTGTGTAGTTAGATCTTTATACAATAGATCTATCATGCTAAAGATCACATATGTATGTATGTAGTAGGTAAAGTCTACAACTAAATATTTATATGGTTTAAAATAGTCGTAAATGACTATTAAAAAAATACAAGTGTTTAAAGTCAGACTGACATTAAAGCGCACACATCTAAATACATATGTAGATACTTTTATGCAGATACACAGCTACAGATACAAATGAACTTCATTCATACACTTTCATACATACGAGAAAGATTTGTATGTCCAGCTTATTTTTTATTTATTTTAAATTAAACGGTCTTAGCAGATCTAAATCAGCTGATCGACAGTGGTTTTATAAATGACACATTTGTCATTGGAACATGATCGATCTAGACACTAATTTCAATAGCATCTAGATAATTGGCAATGAGTGTATGTGCAAGTAAAATGAATGATTGAGGTTCATTGATCCTCGGATATTTGGGAGTGTTATTTATGTGTGGCGGGAATGAAAATGGATAATTAAAAATTATTAAACGTAGATCTTTAAAATACAAAAAGTATATGAATAGGCATATGATCCATAGACTATAGTCTATGATTTGATCATTGAAAGAAGTCTTGAACTTTTTTATACCCACCATCAAAAAGAATGGGGGGTATATTGAGATTGTCATTCCGTTTGTAATTTTCTTAATATTGGCTCAAAAACCAAAATTGAAGTATATTCTGAATCCTTATGAAAATCTAAGGCAATTGATGTCCGTCTGGCTGTCTGTTGTCGGCACGATAAAACCTTAATGAAAGAATATAGGTCACTAAAATTTGGCATAAATATTCTTCATTTCTTGGAAAATTTTGTTATTGAAATCGGGTCAAATTGGTTCACATTTGACCATAGCTCCCGTATAACCTCGTCTAGGCTAATTGCTTATTTGCTAATAAATGACAAATTAACAGCTATGATGATAAAATTTGGTATATAGAAGTTTTACATAAGTACTAGGCAGCATATAAAATTTCATCCAAATCGGTTCACATTTAACCATAGCTCCCATACAAAAACTAACGAAAACAGCCTAAATTCCACCTAAAATACAATTAAATGACAATAAATGATAAACTGTAATAGCTTTGGCGACTAAAATTATCACAAGGAAGTCTTATTTTAATGCCAGCCAGTGTGCAAAATTTTGTTGCAATCGGTCACCATTTGACCATAGCTCCCATATAAAAAAAACTTACAGAAACACAAAAATACAAAAAGAAAAGGGTGTTTATGTCCGTCTGTCCGTCAGATAAAAGCGCAATAGCGTCTTTACGAAAAGAGCTAGAGGAACAAAATTTTACAAACGTATTTTCGACATCTTCAAAAACTTGGGCGAAATCGATTCACATGTAGTAGGAGCTCCCATATAGCCCGCTCCGGGAATCATTATAATGCTGATAAATTAAATCCAATTGTAATAGATATGACAATTTAATTTAGAACAGAGAAGTTTTATGCAACTATTGGTTAGTATATCAAATTTTATGAGAATCAGTCCATATTTGACTATAGCTTTCATATAAAAAACCACTCCCTAAATCACTAAAATGCCACAAACGCCATTTAAAAGCTATTAAATTATAAACTTTGACAGCTATGGCCATTGGGTTTTGAATAAAAAAGCTTTATATAAATGCAAGTCAGTGTATAAAATTTTGTGACAATCGGTCACCATTTAACCATAGTTCTTATACACGGTTATCCATTTTGGGGTTTCAAAAGTGAACGCAAGTAAAACACATATAAGATATTATTTTAGCCATAACTTGACGAATGTTGGTTTTGAAGTGCTCAAGAGTTTAAGGTTTATCCGCATAAACACGGTCTTTCGCGTAGCCCCACAAAAAAAGTCTAATGGTATCAAATCGCATGATCTTGGTAGCCAGTTGATATCGCCACGACGAGAAATTACACTGCCAGGAAATTTCCATATTCGCTCGAGTTGTGTGGCATGTAGTACCGTCTTGTTGAAACTACATATTCTCCAAGTCGTATTCTTCAATAGCAGCCAAAAAAAAGTCAACCGATCATATGACCATAACTCTCCGAATTAACGGTAACAGTCGTTCATCGTCGTTTGCGAAGATGTAAGGTCCAATCACACCTTCGGATCAAAGAGAGCACCAAACAGTAACTTTTTCTGGATATATTGGCCCCTCTTCAATTACTTGAGGATTCCCAGAACCCCAAATACGACATTTTTGTTTATTAACATACCCAACGAGTGAGAAATCTACTTCATCGCTAAAAAAAATTTTGTTCGAAAAATCGCTATGACGTTGTTGTGTGAGCAGGGCTTTATATGGATGAAGGTGTAGATCTAAATGCAAAATACGCCATAATGTGCCGTAAGACAGTCCTAATTCCTGAGAAAGATGAGGAATCGACACATGAGGGTCTTCGGCAACACTTTCACTTACAGCAGCGATATTTTCAGCGGAACGAGCGAAACGATAATGCACAGGCCTTACAATATTTGTAACCGCGATTCATTTTCGTCAATGTCAGATTTTCAACTGAAAACAAAAAAATTAGTTTGACAGGTTTCGAATTCGAGTCCCATACTTTTGAAACCACGAAATTTATAACCCGTTACAATGTGTCAGACATTTTAGCAGACATGCAAGAAAAATGATAAACATTTGACCTCAGTGGTGAAGGGTATCACATGGTCTGGCTTGACCGAATATAGCACTTCCTTACTTGTTATACATAATGAATTTCTGGTAAAAATGTTTACATGTCTAGTACCAAGGTATAATGTACTACATGATCCGGTTTATGAAAAGCTTAATAACTTTTAGATTTTTTGTCTGGTTTAAAAAATGAAACCACGTTTTATTAGGAACTAAATTTTCTTGTTATGTTGATATAAACTTTGAAGCAGAGCTGCAAAACTATCGATGGTACTATCGATAATATCGATAGTTTTATTTTTAATGTGCTATCGATTGTTTTTTTCCGATAGCGATACTATCGACAAAAATAGGTTGGCGGCATATTTTAAATTGATTGTTAGGAAAAATTTTGGTGTCGGTGGATATTTTTAAAATAAATATGAATTTAATCAATAAGACTAAAATTATATCTTTAGTTCAGCAAATGTTAACTTGAGTAAGTGATATATTCAAGAAAAAAATGATCAAAACTGGCTACTTATATCGAAAGTCATGGTGGTATAATTACAATGCGGAAAATATTGCAATGTCAGGTGTAACGGAAAAAGGAAAAAGCATCATTTGTTGCTGATAAAAACAGTACAATGATAAAAGCATGCGATTTATAGTAAAAAAGACATTTTGCCATGTTTCGCTCATACTCTGAATCTTGTAGTGCAACCATGTTTAAGTCAAGACTGTATAAACAAATTTAGTTTAAATGTAAAAATATTGTCACCTATTTTAAAAACATTGTTATTGCCTATGAGAAATTCAAAGCTGAACAATTAAAAGACAAGCCATATACAATAGTTTACTCCAGGAGGTACCTACGCGATACATGATTGCCTCTAAGAGGGTAAAAAGGGGAAAAAATCGAAAATTCTATATCGCCTAAAGTGATAATATTTAAACAAAATTTAAGTTATATTTTTAACAGATGTTAAAATAATCGGACAGGTACTTTTTGGAATTATGCCCGATAGGGGGTAAATAAGGGTGAAACTAGTTTTTTTGGTACTATTTTTAAGCCACTCTTATCTTTTAAACCAAAGAATATAGAAATAAACTTTGTAATGCAATCAATAAATGCGAAAAAATATTGAACACGTATTTGGTACTTTTTTGATTTTGGGGTCCAAAATGGGTAAAAAATGAAATAAAATGATAATTTAACACCTCATGAAGTAATATGAACCATTGACCAATATGTTGACTGCGTTTTTATAAAATATACCGGATCCAAACGGTATCAAGTACTAAATATGCATATGGAACTTTTTTGAAATTAGGATAAAAAGGGGAAAAATTTTTAATGTTATAACTTTAAAGCAAATGAATGTTTGTATGACCTTTATAGAATAGTAAACTATGTATTTGATCATGTTATGGTTTTTAGCAAAGTTGTTGCGAATGAGCCGACGAAGGTTTTTAAGATGGTATGACTAATTTCCGACAGGTAGCGCCACTGAAAATTACTCTCTAGAAAAGTTGTTACGCATGTGCTGACGAAGGCTTCTTAGTTGGTAGGACTAATTTCCGTCAGGTGGCGTAACTGAAAATAACTCAAATTGAATTGATCAGGCTATGATCTTTAGCAATGTTCGTGCATATAAGTCGACGGAGATTTCTAAGTTGGTATGATCAATTTTCAAAACTATTCAAAATGAATTGAACTGTAAACTATGCATTTGATCTGATGTGTTGATTGGACAAAATGAATGAAATGATTAAAAATTAATTTGATATTTGTGTAATGTCTTTTTTCTAAATTTATTTTAGTTTGTTAGAACTTCGGTTACCCAGGTACTATAATTTAAAGCAAATATTTGTAGATATATGTACTTAAAGTTAACAATTGTTTCTGCATGCAATTTTTAGAATTCGATACTATCGATAGTATCGATAGTTTTGTGACAGACTATCGAAACTATCGAATGTGACCACTATCGACTATCGAAACTATCGAGTGGGGCGACTATCGATAGTTTTGCAGCTCTACTTTGAAGAGCTTTCATATAAGAATAAGCAATAAAAAGCTACTAAAGTCAAAAATCAAATACTTTTGATTTACACGTACCAAATGATATGTCATTCTAAAGCGCAATCTGTTATCTGGCTGAGCTACGGGTCGATAAGTTGACGAACCCAGTTAAAATCGTTTTTTCTATATAACTCCTTTACTTTGAAGTATTTCCGAAATTTTTTTGCACGATTTGTCAATAAGGCCTACAACCCAAGCTAGGTCGTTTCCCGATTTTTATACCCTCCACCACCATAGGTGGAAAGGGTATTATAAGTTTGTGCTGATGTATAGAACGCATAGAAATATTTGTCTAAGACCCACCTTTTAGCATACCAATAGCCTTAGAATCACTTTCTGAGTCGATTTAACGATGTCCATTCGTCCGTCCGTCTGGCTGGACCTCCATGTAAATCATGTAATCAAAGTACATGTTGCAATGCTAAAGATAATTTGATAAAATTTGGCAAAGATAATTTTTTTCATAGTGGGACCATGGCTATTGAAATTCGTTAAAATTGGTCCATTATTTATGGTACCTCCCATAGGTCCCACTTCCTGGAATTGATATTTTTGCCACAAATATCAATATTTTTTCATGAAATTCAAACTAAATACTGCTTATGTAAACTAAAATCACTGAACAAAATTTCGTTGAAATCGGTCTACATTTGACTATAGCTTCCATACAAACTCTTCTGTCAAAACGCACTAAATTGGCCAAATATCACTAAAACGCTCTCAAATCTGAAGATAATGAGAATTTTCAGTTTTTTTTTTTTTTTGCATATATAATTTTTGTAAAAACTGTAATCAATTTGTCAAATTTCGAGATAATCGGTCCACATTTGACCCTAGCTCCCATACAAGTTCAAATGACGGAAACAGCTTAAATATATAAGTTTTGAGAAAATGTTTGTATGATGGCAAAATTTAGCAAATATTTGTCTTTATACAGGAAAAAGAAAACCTTTGACCTTAATGGTGAAGGATATCATATGGTAGGGCTTGACCGACTATAGCACTTTCTTACTTTCCCTAATGGAG
Organism: Stomorhina lunata; assembly: GCA_933228675.1. Taxonomy (NCBI): domain Eukaryota; kingdom Metazoa; phylum Arthropoda; class Insecta; order Diptera; family Rhiniidae; genus Stomorhina; species Stomorhina lunata. The sequence goes on along the minus strand of OW121742.1, from coordinate 43,135,534 downwards.
ATCTGTTTACTTTAGAATATTCTGTCATTTGATATGCCTCTCCACTAGTTTTTCTGGCTCAGAGTAAAAACTTGTTGTTCTCTTTAATGGTATTTTTGAAAAATCCCATTCAAATTTTACTACCGAAAAATTAATATATGGAAGTGCAACATCTTTTTATTATAGATATTTGGTCCACATTTTGAACTAGCTGCATCCTTGTAGATATTTGAGATATGCTACCAAATTTAAGACATTTTGATGATGGGTATATAGGGTTAGGCATAGCCGAATATAACATTCTAACTTGTTAAAGCTTTGTGTTCTACAGCCAATTTTATTTCTTTTACATCGACGGCGTGTTAATGCTCTAGTACCAGTAGTGTTAATTAACAATTTAATAGGAATTAATAACACGGAGCCACAAATCAGCAACTTCTGTTAAAACTTGAAAAGCCATCTAGTAGGTGTTATAGCCCTAGGTAGGGACATACAAAAAACATTTTCAAAGATTTCGAAACATGAGCCACATTTTGAGAAATTCACAAGAGAAACTGTTTTTGGATAGGTCGTAGTACTTTAAGACCTCTCACTTCCACATTTGCGAATTAGCGAATTTAAAATTTTAAACGGTTTTGGAAGGTCAAGGCATCAAGCTTTTAGCGCTTGTATGCGTGGGTTTATATTCTAAACAGAAATTAGGTATGTTTTTAGAAAAGGTTTTTTTTTAAATTTTTTCGTAAACTTTTAAATTCAAATGCAATTATTTCAACTTTTTTCTATAAAAACCTATTTTGTTTCATACAGTCTTTTAAAGCTAGTTCTATATAGTAAAAAACGTATCATTACTTATTGATATCGGTTTACTTTTACATAAGTTATTTAAGTTTTTCCAAAGTTAAAATTTTTCAATAGAGCTCTTCTATTGTTTTTTCACTGTTTCGCCATCTTTAGTCCGATAATAACACATTATATTTCATTGTTCACGGCTCTGTAAGGGCTACATTTCTCTATTTTTTACTAACACGTCAACTTCTAGTGATAACTTCTTAAAATTCGATTAGTATCGAGCGATATATAAAATGTTATGATCGGGCTAAAAATGGCGACACAGTGAACAAAATACTAAAAGGGCTGTATTTGTAGGTGTGGCAAAAAAAAAAACTAAATATTAGGGTGTGACTGACACAACATTTTTTTGTATGGAAGGCAAACCGCTCTATAGCTCAGTAACATTATTGTACGTGGTACATGACCTAGTCGGTATATGAAAGGCTTAATAACTTTAAGATTTTTCGTCTGTTATAAAAAATTAAAACCACGTTTACTAGAAACTAAATTCTCTTGTTATATTGATAAAAACCTTATGAGCTTTCTTATAAGAATAAGCAATAAAAAGCTGCTCAAGTAAAAAAATTGGATTTTTTTACTATTACAAAATTTTTTTTTTGATTTAGAAATATTTCAAAAATGATATGCCATTCTAAAGCGCAATCTGTTTTCTTTTATCTTCTGTTAAAAAAGCAAAAATCGGTTACAAACTGGCTATGATACGGGTCGATAAGTTGAAGAAACTCGTAAAATCGTTTTTTTTTTGCGTATAACTCCTAAACTTGAAGGTATTTCTGAAATTGTTTTGCATGATTTGTCATGTACTCAATAAGGCCTACAACCCACGCTAGATCGTTTCCCCAGTTTTCTTTTTACTGTATCAGAGTGTAATTACATATATTGATGTTGCCTTGACTGGGGCTTGAACCTAGGCAGAATTTTATATGTTATGTTTAGTTGAATCCAATTTTGGGTTATACTTTATAATATTTACCACTTTTTTCCTAAAATAAACCACTGTTCTAATAATTTTTCTCACTTCATACTACAATATGTCAGACAGAAACGTCGTCAGAATTACCATAAAACGCATCTGTGTATCTATTTATCTTCTGACGTCTTTTTTTCTTTGCAGTTGTTTCATAAAGAAAAATTGAAGGCAACTGAGGGAAAAAAACTTGAATGATCATTTAACTCTCATTTAAAATAATTGTGGGTATTTATTCATTATTTTATTGTCATTTTAAAAATTTTCATGCAAACACCGACTGGTACGAATTCTGATTCTTGCAAATCCAATGAAAAATAGGGGGGAAACAAATCAGAAAAAACGCAATGACAATTGCAATTGTTTAGCCGAAAAATGGCATAAGCAACGAGAGTTCGTTACAACTGGAGATCATTAAAAATTTATATATAATTTATTAAACAATTCATTCATGATTTTTTCATAACAAAGTGACACTAAAATCAAGATTTTGAAAAAATATTGAATATTTTTTTTTTTTTGTAAGGATTTTCCATAAATTGTTTTTAACACAAATTGTGGTTATTAAAATTTCAAACGTTTTTTCACACACTTTAAATACAAAAATCTGAAAAAATACGAAAAAAATTCCCTGCTCTTTTGTATTGAAAATGTTTAGATCAAAATCTCGGAACTATTGTTTTTCTATTACGTTTGTAAAAATAAAAAAAAAAATATTTATTTCAAAACTTATTTTTCTCACTAATGATCACACATGTATTACTCGGTTTATTTGTTGGAATTCTCTCAAAAAAAAAATAAATTTTTTCTTTCCTGATCTTGGTTTGTTTGTTTGTTTTTTCTTAACTTGGTCCCCTAAAACAATTTTCTTTGATTCCATTCAAATGTCAATTTATTGTTTTGGGTTTTTTTTTCTTACCCATTTGTTTCTTTAAGGTGCGGATCAATATTTTTCTTCCAAAATTTCGTTTTTGGCTGGTTTTTATTTTTCTTTAATTTTTTTTTGGGCATTGCTTTTATTTTTGGTTTTTGTGTCAAAATTTTTGGTTACAAATATTTTTTCGGGTTGTCATAAATGTTCAAATAAATATTTGTACATTTTGTTTATTGTCTTGTTGTAATGACACTCAATTAGTTTTATTGTATGTTTTAAATAATTGGCTTAAAATTTCGCTGTCATATTTTTTTTCGTTTAATGGCGGTCAAAAATTTGTAGTTTTAGTTAATTTTTTTTTGGTTATTATTTGATTGGGTTCAATATTTGGTCATTATGTTCAAATATGGTAAATTAGGAAAACAATGTGGGAAACCATAAATAACACTCCGAAAAAACTCGGAAAACGATCTAGCTTGGGTTGTAGGTCTTATTGAGTACATGACAAATCGTGGAAAAAAAGTTCATATATACGTCCTAATTTAAGAGTTATACGCAAAAAACCGATTTTAACGAGGTTCGTCCACTTATCGACACAGCTCAGCCAGTTTGTATCCGATTTTATTTCGGTTAGCAGCAAATTAAAGAAAACTGACGCTTTAAAATGACATATCAGTTTTGGTACATTTGAAAAGCAAAAGTATTTTTAATATACATAGTTCAATCACTCAATCGTAGGTCATTATATAGTCAAATTATTCAATCGTAAGTCTCGATATAGTTCAATCACTCAATCGTAAGTCTCGTTATAATTCAATCACTCAATCGTAGGTCATTTTATAGTCAAATTATTCAATTGTGAGTCTCGTTATAGTTCAATCACTCAATCGTAAGTCTCGATATAGTTCAATCACTCAATCGTAAGTCTCGATATAGTTCAATCACACAATCGTAAGTTATTATATAGTCAAATTATTCAATATTAAGTCTTAATATAGCTCAATCACTCAATCGTAGGTCATTATATAGTTAAATTATTCAATATAGTTAATAGTTCAATCACTCAATCGTAAGTCTCGCTATAGTTCAATCACTCAATCGTAGGTCATTATATAGTCAAATTATTTAATCGTGAGTCTCGTTGTAGTTCAATCACTCAATCGTAAGTCTCGTTATAGTTCAATCACTCAATCGTAGGTCATTATATAGTCAAATTATTTAATCGTGAGTCTCGTTATAGTTCAATCACTCAATCGTAAGTCATTATATAGTCAAATTATTCAATCGTAAGTCTCGATATAGTTCAATCACTCAATCGTAAGTCTCGATATAGTTCAATCACTCATTCGTAAGTCATTATATAGTCAAAATATTCAATCTTAAGTCTCAATATAGCTCAATCACTCAATCGCAGGTCATTATATAGTTAAATTATTCAGTATAGTTAATAGTTCAATCACCCATTCGGAAGTTATAATATAGTCAAATTATTCAATCGTAAGTTTGAATATGTGTAGTTCAATCACTCAATCGTAAGTCGTTATATAGTCAAATTATTTAATCGTGAGTTCAATATAGTTCAATTACTTAATCGTAGGTCATTATATAATAAATTTTTTTAATCGTAAGTCTCAATATAGTTCAATCACTCAATCTTAGGTCATTATATAGTTAAATTATTCAATCGTAAGTCTGAATATAGTTCAATCACTCAATCGAAAGTCAATATATAGTCAAATTATTCAATCGTGAGTTCAATCACTCAACCGCAGGTCATTATATAGTCAAATTATTCAAACTTAAGTCTCAATATAGTTCAATTATTCAATCGTAGGTCATTATATAGTCAAATTATTCAATCGTAAGTCGCGATATAGTTCAATCACTCAATCGTACGTCTCGATATAGTTCAATCACTCAAACTTAGGTCATTATATAGTCAAATTATTCAATCGTACGTCTTGATATAGTTCAATGACTCAATCGTAGGTCATTATATAGTCAAATTATTCAATCGTTAGTCTCAATATAGTTCAATCACTTAATCGTAGATCATTACATAGTTAAATGATTCAATCGTAAGTCTCGATATAGTTCAATCACTCAATCGTAGGTCATTATATAGTCAAATTATTCAATCGTAAGTCTCAATATAGTTTAATCACTTAATCGTAGATCATTACATAGTTAAATGATTCAATCGTAAGTCTCGATATAGTTCAATCACTCAATCGTAGGTCATTATATAGTCAAATTATTCAATCGTAAGTCTCAATATAGTTCAATCACTCAATCTTAGGTTATTATATAGTAGTGTGTCAGTTATTTTTTAAAGTTGAAATTTGTTTGAGGCCAACCCCCAGATTTGTTCGAAATGCCAAAAAATAATCACTTGAAAATTTGAGGTCAATCGGATGGGGGAAAGCGTGCCCATAGCCAGCCCAAAATTGCAAAATACCTGATTTTTACTTACTACTATATCAATACTTAATATATCAATATATCAAGAGAATTTAGTTTCTAATAAAACGTGGTTTTGATTTTTTAAATCAGACAAAAAATCAAAAAGTTATTAAGCTTTCCTATTTTTATAGGAAATTTTTCAAAAATTTCCTATTTTCATAGGAAATTTTTCTAAAATTTCCTATTTTTATAGGAAATTTTTCTAAAATTTCCTATTTTTATAGGAAATTTTTCTAAAATTTCCTATTTTTATAGGAAATTTTTCAAAAATTTCCTATTTTTATAGGAAATTTTTCAAAAATTTCCTATTTTTATAGGAAATTTTTCAAAAATGTCCTATTTTTATAGGAAATTTTTCAAAAATTTCCTATTTTTATAGGAAATTTTTCAAAAATTTCCTATTTTTATAGGAAATTTTTCAAAAATTTCCTATTTTTATAGGAAATTTTTCAAAAATTTCCTATTTTTATAGGAAATTTTTCAAAAATTTCCTATTTTTATAGGAAATTTTTCAAAAATTTCCTATTTTTATAGGAAATTTTTCAAAAATTTCCTATTTTTATAGGAAATTTTTCAAAAATTTCCTATTTTTATAGGAAATTTTTCAAAAATTTCCTATTTTTATAGGAAATTTTTCAAAAATTTCCTATTTTTATAGGAAATTTTTCAAAAATTTCCTATTTTTATAGGAAATTTTTCAAAAATTTCCTATTTTTATAGGAAATTTTTCAAAAATTTCCTATTTTTATAGGAAATTTTTCAAAAATTTCCTATTTTTATAGGAAATTTTTCAAAAATTTCCTATTTTTATAGGAAATTTTTCAAAAATTTCCTATTTTTATAGGAAATTTTTCAAAAATTTCCTATTTTTATAGGAAATTTTTCAAAAATTCCCTATTTTTATAGGAAATTTTTCAAAAATTTCCTATTTTTATAGGAAATTTTTCAAAAATTTCCTATTTTTATAGGAAATTTTTCAAAAATTTCCTATTTTTATAGGAAATTTTTCAAAATTTTTTTTTTTTTATAGGAAATTTTTCAAAAATTTCCTATTTTTATAGGAAATTTTTCAAAAATTTCCTATTTTTATAGGAAATTTTTCAAAAATTTCCTATTTTTATAGGAAATTTTTCAAAAATTTCCTATTTTTATAGGAAATTTTTCAAAAATTTCCTATTTTTATAGAAAATTTTTCAAAAATTTCCTATTTTTATAGGAAATTTTTCAAAAATTTCCTATTTTTATAGGAAATTTTTCAAAAATTTCCTATTTTTATAGGAAATTTTTCAAAAATTTCCTATTTTTATAGGAAATTTTTCAAAAATTTCCTATTTTTATAGGAAATTTTTCAAAAATTTCCTATTTTTATAGGAAATTTTTCAAAAATTTCCTATTTTTATAGGAAATTTTTCAAAAATTTCCTATTTTTATAGGAAATTTTTCAAAAATTTCCTATTTTTATAGGAAATTTTTCAAAAATTTCCTATTTTTATAGGAAATTTTTCAAAAATTTCCTATTTTTATAGGAAATTTTTCAAAAATTTCCTATTTTTATAGGAAATTTTTCAAAAATTTCCTATTTTTATAGGAAATTTTTCAAAAATTTCCTATTTTTATAGGAAATTTTTCAAAAATTTCCTATTTTTATAGGAAATTTTTCAAAAATTTCCTTTTTTTATAGGAAATTTTTCAAAAATTTCCTATTTTTATAGGAAATTTTTCAAAATTTTTTTTTTTTATAGGAAATTTTTCAAAAATTTCCTATTTTTATAGGAAATTTTTCAAAAATTTCCTATTTTTATAGGAAATTTTTCAAAAATTTCCTATTTTTATAGGAAATTTTTCAAAAATTTCCTATTTTTATAGGAAATTTTTCAAAAATTTCCTATTTTTATAGGAAATTTTTCAAAAATTTCCTATTTTTATAGGAAATTTTTCAAAAATTTCCTATTTTTATAGGAAATTTTTCAAAAATTTCCTATTTTTATAGGAAATTTTTCAAAAATTTCCTATTTTTATAGGAAATTTTTCAAAAATTTCCTATTTTTATAGGAAATTTTTCAAAAATTTCCTATTTTTATAGGAAATTTTTCAAAAATTTCCTATTTTTATAGGAAATTTTTCAAAAATTTCCTATTTTTATAGGAAATTTTTCAAAAATTTCCTATTTTTATAGGAAATTTTTCAAAAATTTCCTATTTTTATAGGAAATTTTTCAAAAATTTCCTTTTTTTATAGGAAATTTTTCAAAAATTTCCTATTTTTATAGGAAATTTTTCAAAAATTTCCTATTTTTATAGGAAATTTTTCAAAAATTTCCTATTTTTATAGGAAATTTTTCAAAAATTTCCTATTTTTATAGGAAATTTTTCAAAAATTTCCTATTTTTATAGGAAATTTTTCAAAAATTTCCTATTTTTATAGGAAATTTTTCAAAAATTTCCTATTTTTATAGGAAATTTTTCAAAAATTTCCTATTTTTATAGGAAATTTTTCAAAAATTTCCTATTTTTATAGGAAATTTTTAAAAAAATTTCCTATTTTTATAGGAAATTTTTCAAAAAATTTCCTATTTTTATAGGAAATTTTTCAAAAATTTCCTATTTTTATAGGAAATTTTTCAAAAATTTCCTATTTTTATAGGAAATTTTTCAAAAATTTCCTATTTTTATAGGAAATTTTTCAAAAAATTTCCTATTTTTATAGGAAATTTTTCAAAAAATTTCCTATTTTTATAGGAAATTTTTCAAAAAATTTCCTATTTTTATAGGAAATTTTTCAAAAAATTTCCTATTTTTATAGGAAATTTTTCAAAAAATTTCCTATTTTTATAGGAAATTTTTCAAAAAATTTCCTATTTTTATAGGAAATTTTTCAAAAAATTTCCTATTTTTATAGGAAATTTTTCAAAAAATTTCCTATTTTTATAGGAAATTTTTCAAAAAATTTCCTATTTTTATAGGAAATTTTTCAAAAAATTTCCTATTTTTATAGGAAATTTTGCAAAAATTTCCTATTTTTTTAGGAAATTTTTCAAAAATTTCCTATTTTTTTAGGAAATTTTTCAAAAATTTCCTATTTTTATAGGAAATTTTTCAAAAATTTCCTATTTTTATAGGAAATTTTTCAAAAATTTCCTATTTTTATAGGAAATTTTTCAAAAATTTCCTATTTTTATAGGAAATTTTTCAAAAATTTCCTATTTTTATAGGAAATTTTTCAAAAATTTCCTATTTTTATAGGAAATTTTTCAAAAATTTCCTATTTTTATAGGAAAATTTTCAAAAATTTCCTATTTTTATATGAAGTTTTTCAAAAATTTCCTATTTTTATAGGAAATTTTTCAAAAATTTCCTATTTTTATAGGAAATTTTTCAAAAATTTCCTATTTTTATGAGAAATTTATCAAAAATTTCCTATTTTTATAGGAAATTTTTCAAAAATTTCCTATTTTTATAGGAAATTTTTCAAAAAATTTCCTATTTTTTACAGGAAATTTTTCAAAAATTTCCTATTTTTATAGGAAATTTTTCAAAAATTTCCTATTTTTATAGGAAATTTTTCAAAAATTTCCTATTTTTATAGGAAATTTTTCAAAAATTTCCTATTTTTATAGGGAATTTTTCAAAAATTTCCTATTTTTATAGGGAATTTTTCAAAAATTTCCTATTTTTATAGGAAATTTTTCAAAAATTTCCTATTTTTATAGGAAATTTTTTAAAAATTTCCTATTTTTATAGGAAATTTTTTAAAAATTTCCTATTTTTATAGGAAATTTTTTAAAAATTTCCTATTTTTATGAGAAATTTATCAAAAATTTCCTATTTTTATAGGAAATTTTTCAAATATTTCCTATTTTTATAGGAAATTTTTCAAAAAATTTCCTATTTTTTATAGGAAATTTTTCAAAAATTTCCTATTTTTATAGGAAATTTTTCAAAAATTTCCTATTTTATAGGAAATTTTTCAAAAATTTCCTATTTTTATAGGAAATTTTTCAAAAATTTCCTATTTTTATAGGAAATTTTTCAAAAATTTCCTATTTTTATAGGAAATTTTTCAAAAATTTCCTATTTTTATAGGAAATTTTTCAAAAATTTCCTATTTTTATAGGAAATTTTTCAAAAATTTCCTATTTTTATAGGAAATTTTTCAAAAATTTCCTATTTTTATAGGAAATTTTTCAAAAATTTCCTATTTTTATAGGAAATTTTTCAAAAATTTCCTATTTTTATAGGAAATTTTTCATAAATGTTTTATGATTATCCTTAAAGATTATTATTGGATGAAAATCTTATAATTCAAACTCTGAACTTGTAGGTATTAATTCTTGTGAAAATATAAAAATAATTTTCAGATTTTAAAGATCATTTCATTAACATTTCCAACACACATCAGACTTCATATTAATCGCTTCTCAAACACTTGTATCCGGCATGAAAGCAATTATACGGTACTTTTTTTTTCTCCTATCAATATTTTTCAATTATTCACATCAGATATAATCAAAGTGATACAAATGATATTTCATTAGAATTGTATTTAAATATATAAAATTATAATGAACAAATTAAAATTATTAAAATACATACAAATACAAAAAACCTTAAGAGAAATGTTTGTTTGAACTATTGGTTGGTTGCCTTAGCATTAACAGGTTGCCTGGTTTGTAATGAATAAAACAGATTAAATTTCAAACTCTCATACAAAGTTGAGAAATAAAGTTGTATGGGTAAAAGAAAAAACGAAATATACTTAAATGAAATGTATATTAAAGCGTCGGCGTTTTACAGGTGCGTTTGCAGGTGTTTCCCATTGCAAACATCGGTATTAGATACATGGCAGCCAAACCAGGCAACCAACCAACTGAACTGAACAGAACAATCGAACCAACATACGAAATAGTCATTCATACAGTTACTCATTCAAAGAAACCAACAACTGGCTAAAAGACAACAAAACAAAAAATAGTTAGACAGGCTGGTTGGTCGGTTGGTTGGTTGGCTATGAATGCGACACATAATGTTTTGAGCAGACACAAGCTGCAACAAACAGTGGGTCAAACTAGGATTAATATGAAGGCAACTATGATACTACTTAACTATACTACTACTTAAACTAACAAAATTAAGTGATCTATGGCATTTAAGTAAGATATTTCGATTTCCAAAGGAAATTTAAAGGAAACTTCAACGAAGTCGTTTCTGGAAATTAATCTGCTTTGTTTTCATTCTAAAGGATTAATGGTTACTTTAAACCCGTTTTAATATTATATATTTGATCATTTCTTTTCTATTGCGACCCACTGTGTTACTAATTTTTTAACCACATGTAATGTTACATACATTTCCAAGCAAACAGTTACAATGACGACAGTTATGTTAACCATTAGAAATATTCATTCATTTATTCAAACTCACATACTCACATACATATAAATGTTCCCAGTGGGAAAAGAAGAAACCCATAAAAAAAATAAATTATTTAAAAATTTCCTATAATAACAAATTTTTTAAAAATTTCCTATAATAAGAAATTTTTGAAAAATTTCTTATAACATGATAAATTATATTTTATTCTGCCTTTGATTTTTAAATTTTATTGAAATAATTAAGCTTTAAATGAAAAATTATGGCGAAATTTATTAATGTAATTTATGTTTAATTATTATATTTTAGTTTTTCCAATGGATGACGAAATATTGAAAAATAAATAAATAAAAAATTTAAAATAAAACGGATGCATCAAGTTTAATTATTTCAATAAAATTTAATTTCTTATGACAATAATAAATTTTTTTTAAATTTCTTTTCAAAATATTTTTTTAAAAAATTTCATAAAATTATATAAATAAAAAATTTTTGAAAAATATTCTATAAAAATAAGAAATTTTCGAAATTTTCTTTTAAAAAAATAAGAAATTTTTTAACTATTCCCTATAAAAATTAACATTTTGTAAAACTCCCTTTAAAAATAAAAAATTTAAAAAAAATCCTATAAAAATAAAAAAATTTTTAAAACTTTCCTATAAAGATAAAATATTTTTGAAAATTTTTTTATAAAAATTAAAAATGTTTGATTTTTTTTTAATAAAAATAAAAAAAATTATAAAAATGAGAAATTTTTAAGAAAAATTTTTATTGATATAAGAAATTTTTAAAACATTTTCTATAAAAATAAAAAATTTTTAAAAATTTCCTATAAAAGTAAACAATTTTTGAAAAATTTCTTTCAAAAACACGAAATTTTTGAAAAATTTCCTACAAAAATATGAAATTTTTGAAAAACTTCCTACAAAAATATGAAATTTTTGAAAAATTTCCTATAAAAATAGGAAATTTTTGAAAAATTTCCTATAAAAATAGGAAATTTTTGAAAAATTTCCTATAAAAATAGGAAATTTTTGAAAAATTTCCTATAAAAATAGGAAATTTTTTAAAAATTTCCTATTTTTATAGGAAATTTTTTAAAAATTTCCTATTTTTATGAGAAATTTATCAAAAATTTCCTATTTTTATAGGAAATTTTTCAAATATTTCCTATTTTTATAGGAAATTTTTCAAAAAATTTCCTATTTTTTATAGGAAATTTTTCAAAAATTTCCTATTTTTATAGGAAATTTTTCAAAAATTTCCTATTTTATAGGAAATTTTTCAAAAATTTCCTATTTTTATAGGAAATTTTTCAAAAATTTCCTATTTTTATAGGAAATTTTTCAAAAATTTCCTATTTTTATAGGAAATTTTTCAAAAATTTCCTATTTTTATAGGAAATTTTTCAAAAATTTCCTATTTTTATAGGAAATTTTTCAAAAATTTCCTATTTTTATAGGAAATTTTTCAAAAATTTCCTATTTTTATAGGAAATTTTTCAAAAATTTCCTATTTTTATAGGAAATTTTTCAAAAATTTCCTATTTTTATAGGAAATTTTTCAAAAATTTCCTATTTTTATAGGAAATTTTTCAAAAATTTCCTATTTTTATAGGAAATTTTTCAAAAATTTCCTATTTTTATAGGAAATTTTTCAAAAATTTCCTATTTTTATAGGAAATTTTTCAAAAATTTCCTATTTTTATAGGAAATTTTTCAAAAATTTCCTATTTTTATAGGAAATTTTTCAAAAATTTCCTTTTTTTATAGGAAATTTTTCAAAAATTTCCTATTTTTATAGGAAATTTTTCAAAATTTTTTTTTTTTATAGGAAATTTTTCAAAAATTTCCTATTTTTATAGGAAATTTTTCAAAAATTTCCTATTTTTATAGGAAATTTTTCAAAAATTTCCTATTTTTATAGGAAATTTTTCAAAAATTTCCTATTTTTATAGGAAATTTTTCAAAAATTTCCTATTTTTATAGGAAATTTTTCAAAAATTTCCTATTTTTATAGGAAATTTTTCAAAAATTTCCTATTTTTATAGGAAATTTTTCAAAAATTTCCTATTTTTATAGGAAATTTTTCAAAAATTTCCTATTTTTATAGGAAATTTTTCAAAAATTTCCTATTTTTATAGGAAATTTTTCAAAAATTTCCTATTTTTATAGGAAATTTTTCAAAAATTTCCTATTTTTATAGGAAATTTTTCAAAAATTTCCTATTTTTATAGGAAATTTTTCAAAAATTTCCTATTTTTATAGGAAATTTTTCAAAAATTTCCTATTTTTATAGGAAATTTTTCAAAAATTTCCTATTTTTATAGGAAATTTTTCAAAAATTTCCTATTTTTATAGGAAATTTTTCAAAAATTTCCTATTTTTATAGGAAATTTTTCAAAAATTTCCTATTTTTATAGGAAATTTTTCAAAAATTTCCTTTTTTTATAGGAAATTTTTCAAAAATTTCCTATTTTTATAGGAAATTTTTCAAAAATTTCCTATTTTTATAGGAAATTTTTCAAAAATTTCCTATTTTTATAGGAAATTTTTCAAAAATTTCCTATTTTTATAGGAAATTTTTCAAAAATTTCCTATTTTTATAGGAAATTTTTCAAAAATTTCCTATTTTTATAGGAAATTTTTCAAAAATTTCCTATTTTTATAGGAAATTTTTCAAAAATTTCCTATTTTTATAGGAAATTTTTCAAAAATTTCCTATTTTTATAGGAAATTTTTAAAAAAATTTCCTATTTTTATAGGAAATTTTTCAAAAAATTTCCTATTTTTATAGGAAATTTTTCAAAAATTTCCTATTTTTATAGGAAATTTTTCAAAAATTTCCTATTTTTATAGGAAATTTTTCAAAAATTTCCTATTTTTATAGGAAATTTTTCAAAAAATTTCCTATTTTTATAGGAAATTTTTCAAAAAATTTCCTATTTTTATAGGAAATTTTTCAAAAAATTTCCTATTTTTATAGGAAATTTTTCAAAAAATTTCCTATTTTTATAGGAAATTTTTCAAAAAATTTCCTATTTTTATAGGAAATTTTTCAAAAAATTTCCTATTTTTATAGGAAATTTTTCAAAAAATTTCCTATTTTTATAGGAAATTTTTCAAAAAATTTCCTATTTTTATAGGAAATTTTTCAAAAAATTTCCTATTTTTATAGGAAATTTTTCAAAAAATTTCCTATTTTTATAGGAAATTTTGCAAAAATTTCCTATTTTTTTAGGAAATTTTTCAAAAATTTCCTATTTTTTTAGGAAATTTTTCAAAAATTTCCTATTTTTATAGGAAATTTTTCAAAAATTTCCTATTTTTATAGGAAATTTTTCAAAAATTTCCTATTTTTATAGGAAATTTTTCAAAAATTTCCTATTTTTATAGGAAATTTTTCAAAAATTTCCTATTTTTATAGGAAATTTTTCAAAAATTTCCTATTTTTATAGGAAATTTTTCAAAAATTTCCTATTTTTATAGGAAAATTTTCAAAAATTTCCTATTTTTATATGAAGTTTTTCAAAAATTTCCTATTTTTATAGGAAATTTTTCAAAAATTTCCTATTTTTATAGGAAATTTTTCAAAAATTTCCTATTTTTATGAGAAATTTATCAAAAATTTCCTATTTTTATAGGAAATTTTTCAAAAATTTCCTATTTTTATAGGAAATTTTTCAAAAAATTTCCTATTTTTTACAGGAAATTTTTCAAAAATTTCCTATTTTTATAGGAAATTTTTCAAAAATTTCCTATTTTTATAGGAAATTTTTCAAAAATTTCCTATTTTTATAGGAAATTTTTCAAAAATTTCCTATTTTTATAGGGAATTTTTCAAAAATTTCCTATTTTTATAGGGAATTTTTCAAAAATTTCCTATTTTTATAGGAAATTTTTCAAAAATTTCCTATTTTTATAGGAAATTTTTTAAAAATTTCCTATTTTTATAGGAAATTTTTTAAAAATTTCCTATTTTTATAGGAAATTTTTTAAAAATTTCCTATTTTTATGAGAAATTTATCAAAAATTTCCTATTTTTATAGGAAATTTTTCAAATATTTCCTATTTTTATAGGAAATTTTTCAAAAAATTTCCTATTTTTTATAGGAAATTTTTCAAAAATTTCCTATTTTTATAGGAAATTTTTCAAAAATTTCCTATTTTATAGGAAATTTTTCAAAAATTTCCTATTTTTATAGGAAATTTTTCAAAAATTTCCTATTTTTATAGGAAATTTTTCAAAAATTTCCTATTTTTATAGGAAATTTTTCAAAAATTTCCTATTTTTATAGGAAATTTTTCAAAAATTTCCTATTTTTATAGGAAATTTTTCAAAAATTTCCTATTTTTATAGGAAATTTTTCAAAAATTTCCTATTTTTATAGGAAATTTTTCAAAAATTTCCTATTTTTATAGGAAATTTTTCAAAAATTTCCTATTTTTATAGGAAATTTTTCAAAAATTTCCTATTTTTATAGGAAATTTTTCAAAAATTTCCTATTTTTATAGGAAATTTTTCAAAAATTTCCTATTTTTATAGGAAATTTTTAAAAAAATTTCCTATTTTTATAGGAAATTTTTCAAAAAATTTCCTATTTTTATAGGAAATTTTTCAAAAATTTCCTATTTTTATAGGAAATTTTTCAAAAATTTCCTATTTTTATAGGAAATTTTTCAAAAATTTCCTATTTTTATAGGAAATTTTTCAAAAAATTTCCTATTTTTATAGGAAATTTTTCAAAAAATTTCCTATTTTTATAGGAAATTTTTCAAAAAATTTCCTATTTTTATAGGAAATTTTTCAAAAAATTTCCTATTTTTATAGGAAATTTTTCAAAAAATTTCCTATTTTTATAGGAAATTTTTCAAAAAATTTCCTATTTTTATAGGAAATTTTTCAAAAAATTTCCTATTTTTATAGGAAATTTTTCAAAAAATTTCCTATTTTTATAGGAAATTTTTCAAAAAATTTCCTATTTTTATAGGAAATTTTTCAAAAAATTTCCTATTTTTATAGGAAATTTTGCAAAAATTTCCTATTTTTTTAGGAAATTTTTCAAAAATTTCCTATTTTTTTAGGAAATTTTTCAAAAATTTCCTATTTTTATAGGAAATTTTTCAAAAATTTCCTATTTTTATAGGAAATTTTTCAAAAATTTCCTATTTTTATAGGAAATTTTTCAAAAATTTCCTATTTTTATAGGAAATTTTTCAAAAATTTCCTATTTTTATAGGAAATTTTTCAAAAATTTCCTATTTTTATAGGAAATTTTTCAAAAATTTCCTATTTTTATAGGAAAATTTTCAAAAATTTCCTATTTTTATATGAAGTTTTTCAAAAATTTCCTATTTTTATAGGAAATTTTTCAAAAATTTCCTATTTTTATAGGAAATTTTTCAAAAATTTCCTATTTTTATGAGAAATTTATCAAAAATTTCCTATTTTTATAGGAAATTTTTCAAAAATTTCCTATTTTTATAGGAAATTTTTCAAAAAATTTCCTATTTTTTACAGGAAATTTTTCAAAAATTTCCTATTTTTATAGGAAATTTTTCAAAAATTTCCTATTTTTATAGGAAATTTTTCAAAAATTTCCTATTTTTATAGGAAATTTTTCAAAAATTTCCTATTTTTATAGGGAATTTTTCAAAAATTTCCTATTTTTATAGGGAATTTTTCAAAAATTTCCTATTTTTATAGGAAATTTTTCAAAAATTTCCTATTTTTATAGGAAATTTTTTAAAAATTTCCTATTTTTATAGGAAATTTTTTAAAAATTTCCTATTTTTATAGGAAATTTTTTAAAAATTTCCTATTTTTATGAGAAATTTATCAAAAATTTCCTATTTTTATAGGAAATTTTTCAAATATTTCCTATTTTTATAGGAAATTTTTCAAAAAATTTCCTATTTTTTATAGGAAATTTTTCAAAAATTTCCTATTTTTATAGGAAATTTTTCAAAAATTTCCTATTTTATAGGAAATTTTTCAAAAATTTCCTATTTTTATAGGAAATTTTTCAAAAATTTCCTATTTTTATAGGAAATTTTTCAAAAATTTCCTATTTTTATAGGAAATTTTTCAAAAATTTCCTATTTTTATAGGAAATTTTTCAAAAATTTCCTATTTTTATAGGAAATTTTTCAAAAATTTCCTATTTTTATAGGAAATTTTTCAAAAATTTCCTATTTTTATAGGAAATTTTTCAAAAATTTCCTATTTTTATAGGAAATTTTTCAAAAATTTCCTATTTTTATAGGAAATTTTTCAAAAATTTCCTATTTTTATAGGAAATTTTTCAAAAATTTCCTATTTTTATAGGAAATTTTTCAAAAATTTCCTATTTTTATAGGAAATTTTTCATAAATGTTTTATGATTATCCTTAAAGATTATTATTGGATGAAAATCTTATAATTCAAACTCTGAACTTGTAGGTATTAATTCTTGTGAAAATATAAAAATAATTTTCAGATTTTAAAGATCATTTCATTAACATTTCCAACACACATCAGACTTCATATTAATCGCTTCTCAAACACTTGTATCCGGCATGAAAGCAATTATACGGTACTTTTTTTTTCTCCTATCAATATTTTTCAATTATTCACATCAGATATAATCAAAGTGATACAAATGATATTTCATTAGAATTGTATTTAAATATATAAAATTATAATGAACAAATTAAAATTATTAAAATACATACAAATACAAAAAACCTTAAGAGAAATGTTTGTTTGAACTATTGGTTGGTTGCCTTAGCATTAACAGGTTGCCTGGTTTGTAATGAATAAAACAGATTAAATTTCAAACTCTCATACAAAGTTGAGAAATAAAGTTGTATGGGTAAAAGAAAAAACGAAATATACTTAAATGAAATGTATATTAAAGCGTCGGCGTTTTACAGGTGCGTTTGCAGGTGTTTCCCATTGCAAACATCGGTATTAGATACATGGCAGCCAAACCAGGCAACCAACCAACTGAACTGAACAGAACAATCGAACCAACATACGAAATAGTCATTCATACAGTTACTCATTCAAAGAAACCAACAACTGGCTAAAAGACAACAAAACAAAAAATAGTTAGACAGGCTGGTTGGTCGGTTGGTTGGTTGGCTATGAATGCGACACATAATGTTTTGAGCAGACACAAGCTGCAACAAACAGTGGGTCAAACTAGGATTAATATGAAGGCAACTATGATACTACTTAACTATACTACTACTTAAACTAACAAAATTAAGTGATCTATGGCATTTAAGTAAGATATTTCGATTTCCAAAGGAAATTTAAAGGAAACTTCAACGAAGTCGTTTCTGGAAATTAATCTGCTTTGTTTTCATTCTAAAGGATTAATGGTTACTTTAAACCCGTTTTAATATTATATATTTGATCATTTCTTTTCTATTGCGACCCACTGTGTTACTAATTTTTTAACCACATGTAATGTTACATACATTTCCAAGCAAACAGTTACAATGACGACAGTTATGTTAACCATTAGAAATATTCATTCATTTATTCAAACTCACATACTCACATACATATAAATGTTCCCAGTGGGAAAAGAAGAAACCCATAAAAAAAATAAATTATTTAAAAATTTCCTATAATAACAAATTTTTTAAAAATTTCCTATAATAAGAAATTTTTGAAAAATTTCTTATAACATGATAAATTATATTTTATTCTGCCTTTGATTTTTAAATTTTATTGAAATAATTAAGCTTTAAATGAAAAATTATGGCGAAATTTATTAATGTAATTTATGTTTAATTATTATATTTTAGTTTTTCCAATGGATGACGAAATATTGAAAAATAAATAAATAAAAAATTTAAAATAAAACGGATGCATCAAGTTTAATTATTTCAATAAAATTTAATTTCTTATGACAATAATAAATTTTTTTTAAATTTCTTTTCAAAATATTTTTTTAAAAAATTTCATAAAATTATATAAATAAAAAATTTTTGAAAAATATTCTATAAAAATAAGAAATTTTCGAAATTTTCTTTTAAAAAAATAAGAAATTTTTTAACTATTCCCTATAAAAATTAACATTTTGTAAAACTCCCTTTAAAAATAAAAAATTTAAAAAAAATCCTATAAAAATAAAAAAATTTTTAAAACTTTCCTATAAAGATAAAATATTTTTGAAAATTTTTTTATAAAAATTAAAAATGTTTGATTTTTTTTTAATAAAAATAAAAAAAATTATAAAAATGAGAAATTTTTAAGAAAAATTTTTATTGATATAAGAAATTTTTAAAACATTTTCTATAAAAATAAAAAATTTTTAAAAATTTCCTATAAAAGTAAACAATTTTTGAAAAATTTCTTTCAAAAACACGAAATTTTTGAAAAATTTCCTACAAAAATATGAAATTTTTGAAAAACTTCCTACAAAAATATGAAATTTTTGAAAAATTTTCTATGAAAATAAGAAATTTTTGAAAAATTTCCTACAAAAAAACCGAATTTTCTATAAAAATAAGAAATTTTCGAAATTTTCTTTTATAAAAATAAGAAATTTTTTTAATATTCCCTATAAAAATTAATATTTTTTAAAAATTCCCTTTAAAAATAAAAAAATTAAAAAAAAATTTCCTATAAAAATAAAAAAATATTTTTAAATTTCCTATAAAAATAAAATATTTTTGAACATTTTTTTATAAAAATAAAAAATGTTAAATTTTTTTTAATAAAAATAAGAAAAATTAAAAAAAAAATTATAAAAATGAGAAACTTTTAAGAAAAATTTTTATTGATATAAGAAATTTTTAAAACATTATCTATAAAAATAAAAAATTTTTAAAAATTTCCTATAAAAGTAAAAAATTTTTGAAAAATTTCCTACAAAAACACGAAATTTTTGAAAAATTTCCTACAGAAATATGAAATTTTTGAAAAATTTTCTATGAAAATAAGAAATTTTTGAAAAATTTCCTACAAAAAAACCGAATTTTTGAAAAATTTCCTATAAATATAAGAATTTTTTGAAAAATTTCTCATAAAAATAAAAAATTATTGAAAAATTTCCTATAAAAATAGGAAATATTTTAAAAATTTCTTATAAAAATAAGAAATATTTGAAAAATTCATATATAAATGAGAAATTTTTGAAAAGTGGGTCATGTTCTATAAAAATAAGAAATAAAAATAAAAAACGAAATTATTTAAAAATTTCTTTGGAAGAATAAGAAATATTTTAAAAATTTTCAAAAGAAATATAATAAGAAATTTTTGAAAAATTCTCTATAGAAATAAGAAATTTTCCTATAAAAATACGAAATTATTTGAAAATTTCTTAAGCAAAATAAATTTTTTTTTTTAAATTTTCATAAGAAATTTTTGAAAAATGTTTTATTTTTATAGGAAATTTTTTAAAAATTTCTTATTTTTTATAGGAAATATTTCAAAGATTTCTTATCTTTATAGGAAAATTTTCAAAAGCATTTTAGTTTTATAGGAAATTTTTTAAAAATTACATAGTTTAAAAGGTTTTTTTTATTTTTATAGGAAATTTTTAAAAAAGATCTTATTTCTATATTAAAATTTTCAAAAATTTCTTATTTCTATAAAAATAATAAACTTTTTAAAAATTTATTATTTGTATAGGAAATTTTTTAAGAATTTCTTATTTTTAAAGGAAGTTTTTTGAAAATTTCTTATTTTTTAAAGAAATTTTTCAACTATTTCTTATTTTGTCGGAATTTTTTCAAAAATTTCTTATTTTTATAGGAAATTTTTCAAAAATTTGTTATTTTTATAGGAAATTTTTCAAAAATTTCCTATTTTTATAGGAAATTTTTCAAAAATAATAATAAAATTTTGAAAAATTTCCTATTTTTATAGGAAATTTTTCAAAAAATTTCCTATTTTTTATTTTTATAGGAAATTTTCAAAAATTTCTTTCAAAATTACTAATTTTTATAGGAAATTTTTCTAAGATTTCTTATGTTTATAGGAAATTTTTTTTTAGATATCTTATTTTTATAGAAAATTGTTCCAAAATTTCCTATCTTTACAGGGAATTTTTCAAAAATTTCCTATTTTTATAGGAAATTTTCCAAAAATTTCCTATTTTTACAGGAAATTTTTCAAAAATTTCCTATTTTTATAGCAAATTTTTCAAAAATTTCCTATTTTTATAGCGAATTTTTAAAAAATTTCCTATTTTTATAGCAAATTTTTCAAAAATTTCCTATTTTTATAGCAAATTTTACAAAAATTTCTTATTTTTATAGAAAATTTTTCAAAAATTTCCTATTTTGATAGGAAATTTTTTTAAAAATATCCTTTCTTTATAGGAAGTTTTTCAAAAATTTCCTTTCTTTATAGGAAGTTTTTCAAAAATTTCGTATTTTTATAGGAAATTTTTCAATAATTTCTTATTTTTATAAAAAAAAAATTTAAAAGTTTCTTATAAAACTAAGAAATTTTTGAAAAATTTCTTATCAGATAAGAAATTTTTAAAAAATATCCTATAAAAATAAGATATTTTTCAAAAATTTTCTATAAAAATAAGAAATTTTTAAAAAAATTCGTATAAAAATAAGGAAGTTTTTGAAAAATTTCCTATAGAATTAAGAAATTTAATAAATAAAAAAGAAATTTTTAAAAAATTTCCATGTATTTGCAAAATCTCGAGCATAAGGCTGTCTTGTTTATTTTTCCTACAGGGTTCTTTTCTGGGGAGACGTTTTCTATACATGTGCTAGTATGGGTAAGTATTGGTGTTACACAAATTACCAAACTGTTAATAGATGCCAGCAACAACTACAACAAACATCAGCAGCAACATACAATATTAACATTAACTGCAATTGTACATTGGCAACAACTACATTTGGTTGCTTTTGTTGTTGTTACTGCAGCAATTGTTGTTGATCTTTTTTTGTCGCTGCTGCTGGAATAATTATTGTGAGTTATAAAAAATTAAGTAAAGAAAAAAAATGTTTTAAAACAATTTTGTAATTGTCTGTAGTTTTTTTAATGGTGTGAAAATTATAATTAAGTGTTTAAGATTTATTTCTTCTCTTTCACTCGCCTTTTGGGTAATTGGAAACAACAAATTTCGTAAGAAAAATGTCTTACGAATAGCATTTCCGTTATGTTGGGTACCCTACTTGGAGGTGGGGGTGGAAGTGGGATAGAATGATGCATATTTATAATAAACCTAGTATTTTTTTTTTCATTTTTTCGAGTGGTCTAAGGATAGATCGCAGAATAAATCACACTTCAAAATAGTTTCATAAATTCGACTTGATATAAACAAATTTTCAATTTATATTTTTAAAATTTCAATTTCTCTGTTTCTCAAAGGGAAATAAAGTATCATTGTATTTTACAGAAAGTAGTTAAGGTTAATGATTTCATTATTTCATTATTATTTCAGACCTTTGCGATTCTCCATCAAGAAGGTAGTCGCTTAGTTAAATTTTCGAAAGGTCTCGATTTGACCTAAATTAAGTTTATTTTAGAAGTGAAGCATATTTGGCTTAAGGGCCCTTTTGCCGTTCTCAACTTAACTCAGTTTGGTCGTCTGCCAGTCGACCCAACTTTCACCCAACCAAATTATTTTTTCATATTGCGGAACTAAAAAACATTGAGTGAAGAGTTGAATGGCAGACGAATAAACTGAGTTGAGTTGAGAACGGCAATAGGAGCATTAGTTTTTGTTCTACATAGATTCATAGATTCATATATAGACTCATAGAGTACAATTACTACCTACATAGGCCACTTACACCAAACGAATTTAAAAGTAATTGTTACATTTCCAAGCAATAGATCATTCTTAATTGTCTAATGTTTAAATTTATAATATTTTATGATCATATTTGAAACATTTGAAATAGGAGTACAACCATAATTAAGTACGAGAGTACATTCTTTACCACACCTTTTCGATTCAATTCAATGCGATTTCATTTTAATTAAAATTTTTTTCATTCGTTGTATTTTTATAATTGTAACAAGAGTTTAAATTAAACTTTAAGTTTAAATATAATTTTTTTCCGTTACAGCTGTCAGTTGTGCTGTTGCAAATGTCAGCTTGACGATTATTACGTCAAAGTGTTGGTTATCCGAAAGGCCGTCAACACAATTGAAAACTTAATTAGATACATAAGTATTTTATCGTATAAGGAATAATTAATGTAGGAGAGTAATGGATACCGCTAGAGATGGAAATGTGGGTTAGGTATTAGGAAGTATGTTTAAGGAAGTCAAGGTTAAAGGGGGCAAATAGAATTAGAAGTTTTTTTTAATTTTTGAAATATTTGCTATAAAAATAAAAAAAAAAATTGTAAATTTCCTATAAATAAAAATAAGAAATTTTTGAAAACTTTGCTATACAAAAAAAAAAAATTTTGAAAAATTTCCTATAAAAATAAGAAAAATTTTGCAAAGTTTCCTAAAAAAATAAGAAATTTTTTAAAATTTCCTATAAAAATAACAACTTTTTGAAAAATTTCCTATAAAAATAAGAAATTTTTGAAAAATTTCCTTTAAAAATAAGAAATTTTTGAAAAATTTCTTATAAAAATAAGAAATTTTTGAAAAATTTCTTATAAAAATAAGAAATTTTTGAAAAATTTCTTATAAAATAAGAAATTTTTGAAAAATTTCTTATAAAAATAAGAAATTTTTGAAAAATTTCTTATAAAAATAAGAAATTTTTGAAAAATTTCTTATAAAAATAAGAAATTTTTGAAAAATTTCTTATAAAAATAAGAAATTTTTGAAAAATTTCTTATAAAAATAAGAAATTTTTGAAAAATTTCCTATAAAAATAAGAAATATTTAAAAAATTTCTTGTAAAAATAAGTAATTTTTGAAAAATTTCTTATAAAAAAGAAATTTGTGAAAAATTTCCTATAAAAAATAAGACATTTTTGAAAAATTTGCAATAGAAAAATGAAATTTTTGAAAAATTTCCTATAAAAAAAAAATGAAAAATTTCCTCTAAATATAAGAACTTTTTGAAAAATTTCCTATAAAAATAAGAAATTTTTGAAAATGTTCCTATAAAAAAAGGAAACTTTTGAAAAATTTGCTATAAAAAGGGAAATTTTTGACAAAATTTCCTATAAAAATAAGAATTTTTTGAAAAATTTCCTAGAAAAATAAGAATTTTTTGCAAAATTTCCTATAAAGATAAGAAATTTTTGAAAAATTTTGTATAATAATAAGAAATTTTTATAAAAATTTGTTATAAAAATATGAAATTTTAGAAAAATTTCCTATAAAAATATGAAATTTTAGAAAAATTTCCTATAAAAAGAAGAAATTTTTGCAAAAATTTCCATAAATATAAGAAATTTTTGAAAAATTTTCTATTAAAATAAGAAAGTTTTTCCAAAATTTTATTTCTATAGAAATAAGAAATTTTTGAAAAATGTTCCTATAAAAAGAAGAAATTTTTGAAAATTTTCTTATAAAAATAGCAAATTTTTATAAAATTTCCTATAAAAATAGGAAAATTTAATAAAAATTTCCTATAAAAATAAGAAATTTTTGAAATTTTTTTTTATAAAAATAAGAAAATTTAATAAAAATTTCCTATAAAAATAAGAAATTTTTGAAAATTTTTTTTATAAAAATAAGAAAATTTTTAAAAAAATTTTGAATTTTTGGTATTTTCCTTAAACGAAGTTGTACGCTCAAATATGAGTGTGGAGTACTTTCTTTTATTGTCGCAATTTATAAAAAAAAAGTCTCATTTATTCCCTGCACCTGATTTCTATCCGTTGATCCTAATTTTCTTATATTTCCTATTAAATCATATTAATCTCCTTTTTACTTTTGTTTAAAAATAATACTTAAATTTGATTTTTTTCTTCTACATATAACAACCTAACAAATTTTTCCATTTCAGCAACATTTTTCATCTTTCACCTCTGTCTGTATTTGCTGCCACCTCAACGATTCCCACATTAATCACAATTTGGCAAAACAATAACCAAAAATGATTAAAAAAAGAACTAAAAATTATAGAACAATAGCATCAACATGAACACCAACCAGAGCCAAATAGGACTAGAAAACAAACCTCTTGAATTTTCAAGGAATTCCACTTGAAGCAAACAATTGTAAAAAGATTTCAAACAAAATACAATTGTAATATTTAGTGGAAGTACATACAGGAGGCGAATAGGAATGAAAGAACCCGCATGGAAGATCATGAATTCATGTACTTACAGGTATTGAGGCGACTACAAAGTTATTGTAGAAGATTTGTAAAAAAAGGAAATTCAAACATATACGAGTATTGCAAGGTATTACGTACATGTGTTTAGGTATAGGAGATGGTAAAGTGATGAGACAAATTGGTATCACTTGCTAGATTTGATAACCGAATCCTCATTTTAAACAATTTACCTAAAATCAATTGGCCACTTTATGCATCCAAAGCAGACCTTATAAGAGTCAATTATCAATATGAAGTCTCTCAGTAGTCGATAAGGTAACCAGTTGATCTTAATTTATGGAAATCGCTTTGGATAAACACTTCATTTAAGTAAATCATATAAATAGAGGCTTTTTTCGAAAGAAGACTAACTTTAAACATGTTAGAAAAAGCTATACTGGGTCAAGACCGACAATATGATACCCTTCAACACTCGGCTCAAATGTCTATTCTTTTCCTTATATAAAACCAAATCGGTAACATTATATCGCCTTTAACAAAAGGGATATATGTACATAAAAGTGTAACTGTGTTGACATTAACAATGCAAATAATATGACAAACAAAAGGTAAAAAAGGGTAAAAATAAATGGTTGAAAATAGTACCAAAATGTGTACCGAATTGAATAAATATGATAATATATTAAGCTTGAGTTTGGAACTTTTTCGTTTTAAGGGGTAAAAAAGGGAATAGAATTATGTACTTCTGAGTCATTTTAAAACAGAGTCATCCAAAAAAGCTGAGTCACCCTAAAACTACTCAGTCATCTTAAACTGCCGAGTCACCCTTAATCACCCAATTTAAGTCATCTTTAACTGCTGAATCATCCTTAAACTGCTGAGTAGCCCTAAAACTACTACCATATACTAAAACTGCTGAGTCACCCTTAAACTGATGAGTTATCTTCAAACTGCTGAGTCCCTTAAAACCTTTAAGACATCCTAAACTTCCGAATCATCCTTAATCTGCTGAGTCACCCCCAAACTACTAACTAACACACACATTCTAAAACTGCTGAGTCATCCTATAACTTCTAACTCACAACAAGTAAGAAAGTGCTATAGTCGGTCAAGCCCGACCATACGATAACCTTCACCACTAAGGTCAAAGGTGTTCTGTTTCCTGTATAAAGACAAATATTTGCTAAATTTTGTCATCATACAAACATATTCACAAAACTTACACATTTAGGCTGTTTCCGCCATTTGGACTTATATGAAAGCTAGGGTCAAATGTGGACCGACTATTATGAAATTTGGCAAATTGATAACAGTTGCTACAAAAATTATGTATGCAAAATTAAACTTAAAATTGTAATTATCTTCGGATTTACGAGCGTTTTAGTGAATTTTGTTTCATTTAGTGCGTTTTGAGAAAAGAATTTGTATGGGAGCTATGGTCAAATGTGGACCGATTTCAACGAAATTCGGTACAGTGATTTAAGTTACCATAAGCAGTATTTGTTTTAAATTTCATGAAAAATATTGATTTTTGTGGCCAATATATCAATTCTGGGAAGTGGGACCTATGGGAGGTACCATAAATAATGGACCGATTTTGACAATAGCCATAGTCCTATTATGACCTGTGCTAAATTTCATCAGATTATCTTTAGAATTGCGACCTATAGTTAGATTACAAGGTTTACATGTGGGTCCAGCCAGTGGACGGACGGACATCGCTAAATCGACTCAGAAGTATGGAACTCGTGTGATATTTATACCCTTCACCACCATAGGTGAAAAGGGTATTATAAGTTTGTGCTGATGTATGTAACGCATAGAAATATTTGTCTTAGACCCATCTTTTAGTATTAGTATTAGGCTTAGAATCACTTTCTGAGTCGATTTAGCGATGTCCGTACGTCCGTCTGACTGGCTGGCTGGACCCCCATGTTAACCATATAATCCAAGTACCAGGTCGCAATTCTAAAGATAATTTGATTAAATTTGGCACAGATTTTTTGATAGTGGGACCATGGCTATTGAAATTCATCAAAATAGGTTCATTATTTATGGTACCTTTCATAGGTCCCACTTCCTGGAATTGATATTTTGGCTACAAATATCAATATTTTTTCATGAAATTTAAAACAAATATTGCTTATGTAAACCAAAATCACTGTACCAAATTTCGTTGAAATCGGTCCATATTTGACCATAGCTTTCATACAAACTCTTCTGTCAAAACGCATTAAATGAAACTCAAATCTTTAAAACGCTCATAAATCTGAAGATAATGAGAATTTTGGCATATATAATTTTTGTAAAAACTTTAATCAATTTACCAAGTTTCGAGATAATCGGTTCACATTTGACCCTAGCTCTCATATAAGTCCAAATGACGAGAACAGCTTAAATATATAAGTTTTGAGAAAATGTTTGTATGATGGCAAAATTTAACAAATATTTGTCTTTATAGGGGGAAAAAGAACACCTTTGACCTCAGTGGTGAAGGGTATCGAATGATCAGGCTTGACCGACTATAGCACTTTCTTACTTGTTTAATTTAAAGAATGTAAAACCACAGGTCACATGCTGATATATAAGCCTAGTTTTATTAAAATCTAATATCCGTATCCAAAGTTATCGGCATATAAAATTTGTATGCTTTTGGGTTTTCAATAAATAAGTCTTGTACTTTCGCTTAGCATAGGAATTTTTTCGATCCCAGACCATCACCCTCAAATTGTATCATAGTGTAATAGGCTACATTAAAAAATAGTTTCTTAAAAAGATTCATAAGTGAATTGTAACGTTTTGCTGTGGATGTCTACATTTTATGGAGTATTTGTCGCTTAGCTTTAGATTTAAAGATTACCTCACTTTAAATACTAGTCACGTACTCATCTCCGTCATTATACAATATTTACCCAGTCAAACTGAAATACATTTTTGTAAAATATAGAAAACAATTGAATTTGAAAGACCAAAAAAAAAAAAAAAAACACAAAGAAGTGCAAACTACCAAACCCTAAATAACACAAATAAAATATTAACAAATATCAATTCTATTCAATATTACAATACGATATAACAAGATATTCCCAACAAAAATCCAATTCTCGGCAAGAAAAAAACAAAAACTCTGAAAGAATTGGAAATTCATTGAAAGAAGTCATGACCTCCCAATAAGGCATGAGAATAAATAAATAGAGAAAATTGTTAGGTATTTTCAAAAATAAAGGAAAACAAATAAAAATTAATATTAATGAAAAGAAATAAAGGAAATTACTTTATTACAAGGAATTTTTGGCAAAAAAGGATATGAAGAAATTTTATAGGAAAAAAATCGCTAGTGTTTGATGTTAGAAATTTCGGGGAATTCCGCTTTAATTCTTAAAAAAATGGTTTAATGCAGTTTATTTTAGATTTATTTTTGAAAATTTTTCAAAACTGACCAAATATTTGAAATTCATGTTAAGAAACAATGTCAATGGCTTAACATTCCATCATAACAGATTTATAGAGGGAACATTGTTTTCATTTGTAAAGAAAAAACGAAAAAATTCAAAACAGCAACAACTTTTGACGACAAGAAAAAAAGCATTTCCTTTCAGGTGTTCACTTATTTGTTGGTTCATTTTGGTGTCGATAAAACATCATCTCATATTGTCGTCATCGTCGTCATCAGAAATCCACATCTTATGATGGTTTGATGTTTCTGCTGCCTGCCTTCACTGGTTGCTTTGGTTTGATGGTTGGTTTGATGGTGTTGGATGGATGCGGTTCTTCTTTTAATTTTTTCCGTTTTATTTCTTTCATATTTTTTGTTGCTGTTGTCTTGTTTCTTTGTGTTGAAAAAAAATACATTTCTTTTTATATTTTGAAATAAAAAGAGAAAAATTTAATGAAAAAAAGTGAAAAAAAAACGTTCAGAAACAAATGCATGTTAAAGTAGGTGCAGCTGAGCAGATTAAAACCTAAAACATTTCATCTTGTTTCGTATACAAAAGACACTTCTATAACGATCTGGGATTTTCTTAAAAGTATTTAATGTTAATAATCAGGGACACAAAAGAAACTAAACTAAAAGTTTTTAACAATGTAAGTCAGGCTTACAAGCAGGGGAGGGTAACCTGCAGTCATGTAAATGTTGGGCCAACTCATTAACTTAGGCATTTAGATGACAAAGGTCTTGGTTTTCTTGAAAATTTCCTTCCGGGATTTATGTAAGGAAGTTATAAAAATATTTCTTTATATTACGAATTTTACTTTTTCCTCAAAAAATTCTCACATTTTCAATTCACAAATTTTTTAAAAATTTACTTTTTATAGGAAATTTTTCAAGAATTTACTATTTTTATAGGAAATTTTTCAAAAATTTACTATTTTTATAGGAACTTTTTCAAAAATTTACTATTTTTATAGGAAATTTTTCAAAAATGTACTATTTTTATGGGAAATTTTTCAAAAATTTACTATTTTTATAGGAAATTTTTAAAAAAATTACTATTTTTATAGGAAATTTTTAAAAAATTTACTATTTTTATAGGAAATTTTTCAAAAATTTACTATTTTTATAGGAAATTTCTCAAAATTTATTTTTTTATGGGAAAATTTTCAAAAAATTACTTTTTATGGCAAATTTTTCAAAAATTTACTTTTTATGCGAAATTTTTCAAAAATTTACTTTTTATGGGAAATTTTTCAAAAAGTTACTTTTTATGGGAAATTTTTCAAAAACTTATATTTTATAGGAAATTTTTCAAAAATTTACTTTTTATAGGAAATTTTCCAAAAATTTACTTTTTATAGGAAATTTTCTAAAAATTTACTTTTTATAGGAAATTTTTCAAAGATTTACTTTTTATAGGAAATTTTTCAAAAATTTTCTATTTGATAATCTGAGCTATTTCCTTTGTTTACAAACATAATTCGTAATAATTGTGTTTGTAAAATATGTATTATTGCGAGTTTTTCGTTCTGCCTAAAAGTAGTGATACTAATTCTGAAGAGATGGCCTAACCAACCATCGAAATGCGTCAAGGAATTGGTTTTCCCTACAAACATGCCTACTAGTTTTCCCTGCTCTGCTTTTGACTTCATTTCTTATTGTACTTAACTTTTCATTATTTTCCCCATAAAACCTGGTTTTGTGACAAAATTGTACATATCTCTTTTATTATTTGTCATTCATTCATTCATAGAACTTGGTGTTAATTTAAAACGCACCTTAAGTAGAGCTGGGTTTCATTATTATATAGTTAAGATTTCTTTTCCGTTGAAAAGAAAAAATAGTTGAAAGTGTTTTACATTTTTTTTTCAGTTTTCTTTTAAAATTGTTTATACTTTTCTTTATTATTACTATAACATTTATAAAGTTTTTTTTTGGATTTTTTATACTTATATTTTTAATGATGAACGGAAGCGTTTTATTATTGAAAGTCAGTAGAGAAGGAAGCTATTGTTGGCAACGGAAAGCGCTTCCGTCTTATGTTGTCTTTAGAGAAGTGATTATGGTGCCATTTGGTTATGAATAGAGGAATATAAGAATTAAGCCTTTTAAGGTTAAACTTAAATTATAAGTTATTAATACCTTTTTTTCAAACCTGGGAGGTCTGGGAATTGAATTTGAAAATAATTGGTTATTAAAAGAGGTTTAAAATTCTTTTTTTTTTTTGGTTTTTTTAAATGAGGGCTTAAAACTCGTTAGAATCCCATTTTAAAAATTATGAGTCTAAAAAAATGATCATGTATAAAATGAGATCAGCAAAGATTTTTTTGAAAAACATTTGGGGTTAAGCTTAAGAATATAGCCATTAACAAAAAGTGCGTTTTAAGAATTGAAAAATTTGAAGTTAATATTTTTAAAGCTATAAAAAACTTGAGAAAAGGCTTTTATTATAATAATGGTTAAATGCGAATGTTTTTTAATAATTTGGTATTTATATTTGTAGTCTTTTAACTTTTCTGAAGGTCACCTTTAAAAACTTAAAAATACTTGACCCGAAACATTTTCAAATTCTACGACTCATCTTTAAAACTCCACATCAACTCTATCAAATTTCTAAACGCACATTTGTGTGTTATTTTTTTGATAATATTTTTTTCAAAAATAAACGTTTTCAAAAACAAAAAAATATCTTTTTAGGTTCTCATCAAATAAATAAAGAAAACAAATTCTAAGAATTGATTCTTCAAATAAGACACCACCGGCAGAAGCACAAACATTAAACCCAACAATCATTATCATCATTATCAACGTCATCATCATTATCATCATATTTAACAAAGCAACAATACTAACTACTACAACAATACTAAACAGCCAAAATACCCAAAAATATCTTAACAAATGCAAAACATTCTTAAATCAAACCAACTTTAACTCCATTCATTCACTCATTCATTCCAGCCAAGAAACACAAGTGTTCAACACCATCTTCGTCATCATCATCAACAGAATCATCAGTAGAATCATGAACATGATCAGAGTGGAAGTATTAACAACAACAATATCGTGATCAGCATCAAATGAGGTATAAAAAAAAGTATAAACCCTCAAACAAATAAAACAACAACAAAAAGAAAAGGAACATCAACAACGACAATAACACTTACATTAAGAGGGATCAAGCCCACCTCAGGCAGATAAGGAAAGGAATGAATTCATTTAAAATAAACAAAGCCAAAATTGACTATTTATAGGAAATTTTTCAAAAATTTACGATTTTTAAAGGAAAATTTTCAAAAATTTACAATTTCTATAGGAAATTTTTCAAAAATTTACTATTTTTATAGGAAATTTTTCAAAAATTTCCTATTTTTATAGGAAATTTTTCAAAAATTTTCCTATTTTTATAGGAAATTTTTCAAAAATTTACTATTTTTATAGGAAATTTTTCAAAAATTTACTATTTTTATAGGAAATTTTTCAAAAATTTACTATTTTTATAGGAAATTTTTCAAAAATTTACTATTTTTATAGGAAATTTTTCAAAAATTTACAATTTTATAGGAAATTTTTCAAAAATTTACAATTTTATAGGAAATTTTTCAAAAATTTACAATTTTTATAGGAAATTTTTCAAAAATCTACTATTTTTATAGGAAATTTTTGAAAATTTTTAAAACATTTCCTATTTTTATGGGAAATTTAAAAAAAAAATCCTATTTTTAAAGGAAATTTTTCATAAATTTTCTATTATTAAAGGAAATTTTTCAAAAATTTCCTATTTTTATATGAAAATTTTCAAAAATTTCCTATTTTTATAGGAAAATTTTCAAAAGTTTCCTATTTTTATAGGAAAATTTTCAAAAATTTTCTTTTTTTAAAGGAAATTTTTCAAAAAATTCTTATTTTTATAGGAAATTTTTCAAAAAATTCCTATTTTTATAGGAAATTTTTCAAAAATTTCCTATTTTGAAAGGAAATTTTTCAAAAATTTCCTATTTTTATAGGAAATTTTTCAAAAATTTCCTATTTTTATAGGAAATTTTTCAAAAATTTACTATTTTTATAGGAAATTTTTCAAAAATTTACTATTTTTATAGGAAATTTTTCAAAAATTTACTATTTTTATAGGAAATTTTTCAAAAATTTACTATTTTTATAGGAAATTTTTCAAAAATTTACTATTTTTATAGGAAATTTTTCAAAAATTTACTATTTTTATAGGAAATTTTTCAAAAATTTACTATTTTTATAGGAAATTTTTCAAAAATTTACTATTTTTATAGGAAATTTTTCAAAAATTTACTATTTTTATAGGAAATTTTTCAAAAATTTACTATTTTTATAGGAAATTTTTCAAAAATTTACTATTTTTAAGAAATTTTTCAAAAATTTACTATTTTTCTAGGAAATTTTTCAAAAATTTACTATTTTCCTAGGAAATTTTTCAAAAATTTACTATTTTTATAGGAAATTTTTCAAAAATTTGCTATTTTTATAGGAAATTTTTCAAAAATTTACTATTTTTATAGGAAATTTTTCAAAAATTTACTATTTTTATAGGAAATTTTTCAAAAATTTACTATTTTTATAGGAAATTTTTCAAAAATTTACTATTTTCATAGGAAATTTTTCAAAAATTTACCATTTTTATAGGAAATTTTTCAAAAATTTACTATTTTTGTAGGAAATTTTTCAAAAATTTACTATTTTTATAGGAAATTTTTCAAAAATTTACTATTTTTATAGGAAATTTTTCAAAAATTTACTATTTTTATAGGAAATTTTTCAAAAATTTACTATTTTTATAGGAAATTTTTCAAAAATTTACTATTTTTATAGGAAATTTTTTAAAAATTTACTATTTTTATAAGAAATTTTTCAAAAATTTACTATCTTGATAGGAAAATTTTCAAAAATTTCATATTTTTAAAAAATTTCCTATTTTTATAGGAAATGTTTCAAACTCTTTTTTCAATTTCCTTTTTTTATAGGAAATTTTTCAAAAATTTCCTTTTTTTATAAATTCCTATTTTTATAGGAAATTTTTCAAAAAATTCCTATTTTTATAGGAAATTTTTCAAAAAATTTCTATTTTTATAGAAAATTTTTCAAAAATTTCCTATTTTCATAGGAAATGTTTCAAAAATTTCCTTTTTTTATAGGAAATTTTTCAAAAATTTCCTTTTTTATAGGAAATTTTTCAAAAAATTCCTATTTTTATAGGAAATTTTTCAAAAAATTCCTATTTTTATAGGAAATTTTTCAAAAATTTTCTATTTTTGTAGGAAATTTTTCAAAAATTTACTATTTTTATAGGAAATTTTTCAAAAATTTACAATTTTTATAGGAAATTTTTCAAAAATTAACTATTTTTATAGGAAATTTTTCAAATATTAACTATTTTTATAGGAAATTTTTCAAATATTTACTATTTTTATACGA
Organism: Stomorhina lunata; assembly: GCA_933228675.1. Classification (NCBI taxonomy): domain Eukaryota; kingdom Metazoa; phylum Arthropoda; class Insecta; order Diptera; family Rhiniidae; genus Stomorhina; species Stomorhina lunata. Next base: position 43,101,982 of record OW121742.1, on the reverse strand, counting down.
ACTTTACTATTTTTATAGGATTTTTTAAAAAATTGTTAAAAAATAATCTTTATAGAACTAACTCCTTTAATAAACTGTCCTCACCTCATAAAAATATCAAAATAAAGAACCTTAAGAAAATCATTTTTACCAAACAAACGACCAAAAATAAAAATATTTTTTTTTGTTGTTTTTTCATATACAAAGAAAACTTGCCTCAAAAGATGTTGCACGTGCAACGACAAACATTAAAAAAACAACAAAAAAATATAAAAAAATGTTTTTCAAGAAAAAACACACTCGCACAAAATAAACTCTCACAGGATCTTTTTTAAGATCTTTTTTTCTTATTGAAGTTATTGTGGGGGACATGGTACTCGTAGAGCGATGATGATGTTTTTGGTTCAGGTGGTGCTGGTTGCGTTGCAAACAAACATCGAAGTATTAGTCATCGTCATTCTATTCAAAGAACTCCTGGCAAGATCGTTTTGGTTTGATAACGAAGATCATAAGAAAACCCAAGTAGATCTTTAAAAATACAACAGAAAAAAAAACTCAATCGCTTTATTTGGTGAGATTTTGAACATAAACTAAAATAAACTGAATCTTTAAAAACTTTTTAACTTCTTTTTTTATTTCTCAGATCTTCCCTTTTTGCCATAAAATGTGTGTGGCTCTTTTTGGTTATTGTTTCATTTTTTTTCTTTTTTTGCCCAAGTCCAGGCTAATGTTAGTTATTTTTGTTCTTCTTTTAGAACTTTTTAACTTACAGCAACAAATCTTGGCTTTTAGTTACTTTTTTCCAAAAAAAAAACTTAATTTTTATATATAACTTTTTTGGCGGTTTTTTTGTTTTCCTTGTATTTTTTGGTTTTTGTCTGATTTGAATTTCAGATTGAGTATTAAAAGGCCACACCTGCATTTCATTGTTTTCGTACTTACACCCTACAGCTCGGCTGCCCAAGAAAAAAGATGAAACAAAGAGTTTCTTTGGGCTTGTTATTCCTAAGACCGTTTAAATATATTTATGCAACTTTCGAAAGTGAGGTTGTGGTTGGATGAACTGCATTTATTAAACGCCTTTCGTTTTTTTTCTGTAGTTTTTAATGCAAAATTTAAAAAAAAATTAAATATAATTAACAGCATTGTTTTCAAATCTATATAAAGTCGATGGGGCGACTTTATATAACCAAGGGGTCGACTAAATATAGTCGATGGTACGACTATAGATAGTCGATGGTACGACTATATATACCTAGTCGATGGTACGACAATATATAGTCGATGGTACGACTATAGATAGTCGATGGTACAACTATAGATAGTCGATGGTACTACTACATATAGTCCATGGTACAGCTATATATAGTCGATGGTACGACTATAGATAGTCAATGGTACGACTATATATAGGCGATGGTACGACTATAGATTGTCGATGGTACGACTATAGATAGTCGATGGTAGGGGTATATATAGTCGATGGTACGACTATGGATAGTCAATGAACGACTATAGATAGTCGATGGTACAACTATATATTTTCGATGGTACTACTATATATAGTCCATGGTACGGGCATATATAGTCGATGGTACGACTATGGATAGTCAATGAACTACTATAGATGGTCGATGGTACAACTATATATTGTCGATGGTACTACTATATATAGTCCATGGTACGGGCATATATAGTCGATGGTACGACCATGGATAGTCAATGAAATACTATAGATGGTCGACGGTACAACTATATATTGTCGATGGTACTACTATAGATAGTCCATGGTACGGGTATATATAGTCGATGGTACGACTATGAATAGTCAATGGAAAGACTATAGATAGTCGATAGTACAACTATATATTGTCGATGGTACTACTATAGATAGTCAATGATATGACTATAGATAGTCAATGTTACGACTATATATAGTCGATGGTACGACTATAGATAGTCAATGATATGACTATAGATAGTCAATGTTACGACTATATATAGTCGATGGTACGACTATATATAGTCAATGGTACGACTATACATAGTCCATGGTACGGGTATATATATTCGATGGTACGACTATGGATAGTCAATGGTACGACTATAGATAGCCCATGGTACAACTATATATTGTCGATGGAACTACTATAGATCGTCCATTGTACGACTATATATACTCGATGGTACTACAATATATAGTCGATGATTCGACTAGATATCGTCGATGGTACGACTATATACAGTCAGTGGTACGACTATATATGGTCGATGGTACTTCTATAAATAATTGATGGTACGACTTTATATAGTCGATGCTTAGACTAAAGATAGTCCATGGTACGACGATATATAGTCGATGGTACGGCTATAGATAGTCGATGGAACGGCAATATATAGTCGATGGTATGACTAAAGATAGTCGATGGTACGACTATATATAGCCAATAGTCGATGGTACTACTATCTATGGTCGATGGTACGACTATAGATAGTCGACGGTACGACTATATATAGTCGATGGTACTACTATACATCGTCGATGGTGCGACTAAAGAAAATCGATGGTACTACTAAAGATAATCAATGGTACGACTATATATAGTCGATGGTTCGACTAAAGACAGTCGATGGTACGACTTTATTTTGTCGATGGTACGACTATATATAGTCGATGGTACAACTAATGATAGTCGATGGTAAGGCTATATATAGTCGATGGTTCGACTATATTTAATCGATGGTACGACTATATTTAGTCGATGGTATGGCAGTATATAGTAGATGGGACGACTATATATAGTCGATGGTATGATTGCATTTAGTTGATGATACGACTAAAGATAGTCGATGGTACGACTTTATATCGTCTAGAGGAACACTAGAAATATAAGTAGCTCATTTAACAATTGATCATTGCTGATCATTCTTTCCTTGACCAGTAACTACCAAATTTTTCATTTAGTCATAAACATCGAAACAAGCTCGTTCTTCATCAATCGCTCTTCAGATTTAAGCCAAAACATTTGAATCTTTCCTTTTCTTTTTTTTTCAATTCTTATTCTCAAAACACAAAGAAAATATTCTTTGAAATCTTAAGTCTTAAAACTTTGATCTTAAAAATTTGTGATTATTCTTAATCTGTTAATAATTTAAGTTTAAGTTTTTCTGCCAAACTTAATGTTTTAATATTTCCACGTTTCGTGTTTTATTCTTTAAACCAAAAATATTCAATTTCATGGTGATTTGTTAATTATTTATGGTTTATTATAAAATTTTAATGAGATTTTCTTTGTGTTTTATTAATGCATTGGAAGACATTTGTTGGGGCATATGTTGGCTATTGGACATTGGTATTGAAATTTGAAAAAGGCGGTAAAGAGCTGTGGTTTTGGGCTTAAAGCTTAAATTTTTTTAACGATTGATCTTAAAATTTTAATCTTTGAAGTTATATTAAAAAGTGTTTTTAATTTAAAAGTAATTTCTCGGTTTGTTAGCTTATTTTTTTACTTTGATAGGAAATTTTCAAAATTTTCTTTTTTTATACGAAATTTTTCAAAAATCCCTTTTTTTAATAGACAATTTTTTCAAAATTTACTTTTTTAAATTTTAAAATTTCTTATTTTTATAGGAATTTTTTCAAAAGTTTTTTATTTTTATAGGAAATTTTTCAAAAATTTCTTATTTTTATAGGTTTTCTAAAATTTCTTATTTTTATAGTAATTTTTTCAAAATTTTCTAATTTTTATAGGAAATTTTTCAAAAATTTCTTATCTTTATAGAAAATTTTTCGAAATTTCGTATTTTTATTTTTATAGTATATTTTTCAAAAATTCATTATTTTTATGGGATATTTTTCAAAAACGTATTATTTTTATAGGAAATTTTTTATAAATTTTTTATTTTTATAGGAAATTTTTCAAAAATTTCTTATTTGTGTAGGAAATTTTTCAAAATTTCACATTTTTATAGGAAATTTTTCAAAAATTTCTTATTTTTATAGGAAATTTTTCAAAATTTTCTTATTTTTATAGGAAATTTTTAAAAATTTATTTATTTATTATTTATGTAGGAAATTTTTTATAAATTTACTATTTTTATAGAATTTTTTCTTAAAATTTCTTATTTTTATAGAAATTTTTTCGAAAATTTCTTATTTTTTTAGGAAAATTTTAAAAAATGTTTAACTTTTATAAAAAATTTTTTCAAAAATTTCTTATTTTTATGGGAAATTTTTGAAAAATTTTTTTATTTTTATAAAAAATTTGTCAAATATTTCTTATTTTTATAGGAAATTTTTCAAAAATTTCTTTTTTTATAGGAATTTTTTTTTTAATTTCTTATTTTCGTTGGAAATTTTTTAAAAATTTCTTCTTTTAATAGGATTTTTTTCAAAAATTTCTTATTTTTATATAAAATTTTTTAAACATTTTTTTATCTTTATAAGAAAATTTTCAAAATTTTTTTATTTTTATGACAAATTTTTCAAAAATTTCTTATTTTTATAAGAAAATTTTCAAAATTTTCTTATTTTTTTAAGAAATTTTTCAAAAATTTCTTATTTTTATAAGAGTTTTTTAAAAAATTTCTTATTTTGATAAGAATTTTTTCAAAATTTTCTTATTTTTATAAGAAAATTATCAAAAATTTCTTATTTTTATATGAAAATTATCAAAAATTTCTTATTTTTTTAAGAAATTTTTCAAAAAATTCATATTTTTATAAGAAATTATTAATTTTTCAAAAATTTCTTATTTTTATAAGATTTTTGTTCAAAAATTTCTTATCTTTATAAGAAAGTTTTTTATAAGAAAATTTTAAAAAATTTCTTATTTTTATAAGAAAACTTTAAAAAACTTCTTATTTTTATAAGAAAATTTTCAAAAATTTCTTATTTTTATAAGAAAATTTTCAAAAATTTGTTATTTTTATAAGAAAATTTTCAAAAGTAATACTGAAACTAGGGAAGCACTGGTATTTACTTTGTACATTTTAAATAATAAGTTGAAAACAAGTCCGGGATATAGCTTAAGTGTCCTTATAACTTTTATAAGAAAACATTACCAAAAATATTAAAACTTGTAAACAATTACCATTTTCGGGTAGATATTTCTGTTAGTGTAAAAATAAATACCTCCACCATAAACTTATTTTTGAAAGGTTCAAGTGTTGGCTTAATACAAAAATTAAAATTTTTAAAATATCTTACCTAGTTTTGAAGTTATAGTAATTTTAATAAAAATTCTCCGGAATTAATATCAATCATACGCCAGGTGTTTTTTTTTTACTAAGACACAAATTAAAGTGAGGAGTAACCTGATAACCACTCAAGCCTTTTTCATCAAACTTTTGGAAAATAGATATATTGAACTAGGCTTTCCAAATGTGATAAAAAAAAATGTGAAAAATCTAAAGAGTAGTAACTGATACAGTGGGTCAAACTTGATTAATTACGGAAGATAGTTTTCCAAAACTATAGTTTAAAAGTAAAGTATAGGCTATGTAAATGCAGAAGCGACAGGACCACTGGTAATTCGAACATGTTAGAGTGATAAGTTAACAACAAGTACAAAGTGTAGTTTTAATGCCCTTATTATTTTTATAACAAAATATTACCAAAAATATTTAAACTTGTAAACAATTCCCATTTTCGGTTAGATATTTCTCTAAGTGTAAAACAAAACATCTCCACTTAATTCTTATTTTAGAAAGCTACAAATGTTTGCTTTATACATAAATTAAAATTTTGAAAAAATCCTAAATAGTTTTGAAGTTATAGTTATTTTAGTAAAAATACTCCTGAATTAATATCAATCATACGCAAGAGTGTTTTTACTAAAACAAAATTTTAAAAGAGCAATAACTTGATAACCTTCTAAGCTTTTTCCTCCAAATTTGCAGCAAATATATATTATGAATTAAGCTTTTCGAATATGATTAGCAAGGCGAAGAATCTTACGAGCAGTTACTGCTACAGTGGGACAAACTTGAGCAATTCCAAAAGATATATTTTATTCTAAATCCAGTTTTTTTTCTATACAAAATTTGTATAATAAGCCTTTATCAGTATGTGAAGTTAGTTATTCTTAGGGAGATTTTGGGGTTCAAAAATTAAATTTAAAATTTACTTCGTCTACATACTTTGTTTCATAATTATTTCGTCTTTCTCAAAATTGTTTGTAGTATTTCAAATCTTGCTGTCTCCTGCTCTTGTTTCGCTTAACGAAAAACATTTCAAATCTTTTAAGACATTGATAAATACCATCCCACACCTTGGTCGTGGTCAAAAATAACATAATCGTATAAACAAAAAATAAATTGTTATATAAAAAATAATTCTACGTGCGAGTACAAGTTAGAATTATTACAGCTTTCGATAAAATATGGCACATTTTACTTTTCTTAAGCTGCTTTTGTAGATAAATTTTTTTTTTGCTTAATTCTTTTATGATTATTGTCTATTTTATTGTAAACGAGAATTGTGGCGCTTTTTGTTTCGACAATCATTCGCACATTTGGAAAATGTGCGCATTTGACTTGGACATTTTCGACGAGTCTTTTGTAGTTTTTGAAAAGCTTTACAAAGGCGGTCTCTGGTTGTTCATTTTGTTAATTGATTCATTGATCTTGAAGGAGATATCAATTGGGCAGTTGCTGGTGGTAACTTACTGTGTTTGATCGTTAGAGGTAGAGGTGGTTGGTGGCTGAATGGCAATCGTTTGAAGGCTCGGTGGATGACTGGTCTTTTGTTGGCTAGATGTTCGATGCTAACTGTTATTTGAAATTATATGCAATTTTAAAAACAGTGTCGACTGGTGCTAAAGCTGCCGTTTTTTTTGTCTATTTTTGTTTAATTCCGTATTTTTTGCGAAATATTTTCCTAGTGTTTGTTTACACTGTTTACACGGACAGCTGGCGTATGGTGGCGGTATTTGTTTTGTCTTGTATTTCTTAAAGACACGACTATTGCAACTCAAGTGTTGCCACTCAAAAAGACATTTTTCCAAAAATGTTTATATATATATTTTTCTGTCCGTCCCTTTCTTCAACAATTCTCTAACTCTTGTCTTAGAATTAGAAAATATTGTATTGTTATTAAAACTGTTGCACGCCCATGTTTTGTCCAACGTTTTTCCTGTTTACCGCGATAGTAAAGTGAAACATTGCCTTAAATCTTTGGAGCTGGCTGCAACTGTTGCTGGCTATTGCTGCTGCTGGTCATTTGTAACAAATAGACAAAAAATACTCGCTTTAGCTTTTATCAAAACTGAAAAATAAAAAATATTTTGTTTGTAATTTTCTAAATTGACATGTATTTTAACTACTACCCAGAGATTTGTGGCCAGAAAATGAACGTGAAATATGTTTTAATTAAATACAAGTGTTTAATAATATGTTTTTATTTACAAAAAACGCTGATAGTTTTCGTTATCTTTTCTTAACCGTCTGTCCATTTTTTTTGTTTGTTATAAATAAATTAATTGATTGGACAGAGGTAATGGCTGTAGTCATTTAAAATATAGAGGATTGGTATATATTAAGATATTTGTTTAAATAAATCTCCACTTCAAAAATATTTTAAAAATTGTTAAATCCCCAAAAAAAAACTTTCGATTTCCAGTCAATAATTTCCTTAATTCCTAAAAGAAAATTAAAAAGTTTGACCTTATTCACGTGAGCTTTAAGTATTGTCTCTATTTGCCAATTTAAATTTTTAATTTATCTCAATTACTTTTCAAGTTATAAAGTTTTAAGTAAAAATGCTCCTCAATTAATATCAATCATACGTCACAGTGCTTTAACGAAGACAAAATTTTAAATATAACATAACTTAATAACGTCTCAATATTTTAAATCCAAAGTTTACACCCATAAAAATAATAAAAAAGACTTTTAAGAAATGAATGAAGAACTGGAATGTTAAAAGCTCTCGAGCTGCTACAGTGGATCAAAATTTACTAAAGGCAATATTAATTTATATTAATAATATAAACTTTTTTAAGCCAGATCATTTAGAGTTTTTGATAAGAAAATATTTGTACCATCCATATTGATAAAGTAACTTCTTGCCCATTATTTTTATGGAAAATTTTTCAAAAATTTCCTATTTTTACAGGAAATTTTTAAAAAAATTCCTGTTTTTATAGGGAAATTTAAAAAAAAAACTGATTTTTATAGGAAATTTTTAAAAAAGTTTCCTATGTTAATATGAAATTTTTCAAAAATTTCCTATTTTTATATACATTTTTTTTTTTAAATTTCCTATTTTTATATAAAATTTTTCAAAAATGTCTTATTTTTTTAGGAATTTTTTTTAAAATTTCACATTTTTATATAAAATTTTTAAAAAATTTCCTATTTTTTAGGAAATTTTTCAAAAATTTCATATTTTTTAGGAACATTTTTCAAAAATTTCCTATTTTTTTTTAGAAATTTATTAAAAATTTCCTATTTTTTTGGGAAATTTTTCAAAAATTTCCTATTTTTTTTTTTTTAAATTTTTCAAAAATTTTCTTTTTTTTAAGGAAATTTTTCAAAAATTTCCTATTTTTTTAAGGAAATTTATTAAAAATTTCCTATTTTTTTGGGAAATTTTTCAAAAATTATAGGAAATTTTTCAAAAATTTCCTATTTTTTTTTATGAAATTTTTCAAAAATTTCCTATTTTTGTTTAGGAAATTTTCCAAAAATTTCCTATTTTTTTTTTTAGGAAATTTTTCAAAAATTTCCTATTTTTTTAAGGAAATTTTTCAAAAATTTCCTATTTTTTAAGGACATTTTTCAAAAAATTCCTATTTTTTTAAAAAAATTTTTCAAAAGTTTCTTATTTTTTTAAGGAAATTTTTCAAAAATTTCCGATTTTTTTAAGGACATTTTTTAAAAATTTCCTATTTTTTTTAAGGAAATTTTTCAAAAATTTCCTATTTTTTTAAGGAAATTTTTCAAAAATTTCCTATTTTTTAAGGAAATTTTTCAAAAATTTGCGATTTTTTACGGACATTTTTTAAAAATTTCCTATTTTTTTTAAGGAAATTTTTCAAAAATTTCCTATTTTTTTAAGGAAATTTTTCAAAAATTTCCTATTTTTTTAAGGAAAATTTTCAAAAATTTCCTATTTTTTTAAGGAAATTTTTCAAAAATTTCCTATTTTTTAAGGACATTTTTCAAAAATTTCCTATTTTTTTAAAAAAATTTTTCAAAAATTTCTTATTTTTTTAAGGAAATTTTTCAAAAATTTCCGATTTTTTTAAGGACATTTTTTAAAAATTTCCTATTTTTTTAAGGAAATTTTTCAAAAATTTCCTATTTTTTAAGGACATTTTTCAAAAATTTCCTATTTTTTTAAAAAAATTTTTCAAAAATTTCTTATTTTTTTAAGGAAATTTTTCAAAAATTTCCGATTTTTTTAAGGACATTTTTTAAAAATTTCCTATTTTTTTTAAGGAAATTTTTCAAAAATTTCCTATTTTTTTAAGGAAATTTTTCAAAAATTTCCTATTTTTTAAGGAAATTTTTCAAAAATTTTCGATTTTTTTACGGACATTTTTTAAAAATTTCCTATTTTTTTTAAGGAAATTTTTCAAAAATTTCCTATTTTTTTAAGGAAATTTTTCAAAAATTTCCTATTTTTTTAAGGAAAATTTTCAAAAATTTCCTATTTTTTTAAGGACATTTTTCAAAAATTTCCTATTTTTTTAATGACATTTTTCAAAAATGTTCTATTTTTTAAGGAAATTTTTCAAAAATTTCCTATTTTTTTAAGAAAATTTTTCAAAAATATCCTATTTTTTTAAGGAAATTTTTCAAAAATTTCCTATTTTTTTAAGGAAATTTTTAAAAAATTTCCTATTTCTTTAAGGAAAATTTTCAAAAGTTTCCTGTTTTTAAGGAAAATTTTCAAAAATTTCCTATTTTTTTGAGGAAATTTTTCAAAAATTTGCTATTTTTTAAGGAAATTTTTCAAAATTTTCCTTTTTTTAAGGAAATTTTTCAAAATTTTCCTTTTGTTTAAGGAAATTTTTCAAAAATTTCCTATTTTTTTAAGGAAATTTTTCAAAAATTTCCTAGTTTTTAAGGAATTTTTTCAAAAATGTCCTATTTTTTTAAGGAAAATTTTCAAAAATTTCCTATTTTTTTAAGGAAATTTTTAAAAAATTTACTATTTTTATGGGAAATTTTTCAAAAATTTCCTATTTTTATAGGAAATTTTTTTAAAAATTTCCTATTTTTATAGGAATTTTTTAAAAAATTTGCCATTTTTATAGGATTTTTTTTCAAAAATTTGCTATTTTTGTAGGAAATTTTTAAAAAAATTGTATTTTTATAAAAAAATTTTCAAAAATTTATATTTTTCTTATTTAGCTTTAAGCATTGGCTATATTCCTCAAACAAAATTTTTCTAATATCTCATAAACTTTTAAAGTTATACCAATTTTAGTAAAAATACCCTGAATTAATATCAATCATACGTCACCGTTTTTAAATAAGACATAATTTGAATTTACTTATAACTTTAAAGCCTCTTAAGCTTTTTTTACAAAACTTTTAACACTAAATAATAAAGAATTAAGTTTGCCAAATATATGTCAGGAAGAAGTAATTTTAAAGCTGAAAGGGAAATACGGTGGGTCAAAATTAACAAAAAAAATTTTGCAAATATTACCTAACATCATCGATCATTCAAAGCATTTTGATATACATAAATCTTTGAAAATCATTCATTCAATAATTTTTTTCAAAATCGATTAGTATGCTTTAATATAAAAACTTTAATTTTATCGTTTATTGTAATTTTATGCAAATCTGAGCTCAGCTTGAGCTGCTGTTTTTATAGTTTTTTTTTTTGTCATATTTTTTTTTTTTTTTTGGTTTGCGCCACAATTGCAATTAGTTTTATTTTGACACTTATTGTCTGACAAATTTATATGAAACGGTTTTATTTTCCGCTTTTTTGTGATTTGATTTTTTTTTTCAAAGTTAGTTTTTGCTTGAAATAAAACAATTGTTTCGTAATTTTATTACGTTTTTACTAATCGGTCTCAAGACAGAACAATAGATGATTTTACCCAGAGATATGAATGAAATAACTAATTATTTTGATATGCAAAAGTTGTGGTTATTTTGAAATCGGAAATCTTAGTTGGGTTTATGTTAAATAGTTAAAAAGCTTGTTTTAAAGCGATATGTGAAAAGATAATGGGTGGTCCAAATAAGTTTATGTAAGTTTTTGGGCTTTGATTTTTAATGGAGTGCATGTCTAATGTATCTGAGTTCAATTTAAACGAAAAATGTTACAACATCCTTTGATGTGTTATAAGAACAGCTTTGTCGAAGCTTTGAAAAGATTTGCCAAAGCTTTGAAAAGCTTTGTCGAAGCTTTGAAAAGCTTTGCCGAAGCTTTGTCAAGGCCTTGAAAAGCTTTGCCGAAGCATTGTCGAAGCTTTGAAAAGCTTTGCAGAAGCTTTGCCGAAGCTTTGAAAAGCTTTGCCGAAACTTTGAAAAGCTTTGTAGAGCTTTGGCTAAAGTTTGGAGAAATAAAGGCTTGAGCTTTTGCGGTTCGAGTTTAAAGCTATCTGAGGAGTAGATTGTGGTTCGAGGTTCGGTTTGTCTGATTCTAAAGTGATCTAACTTACGCATCTCCGGATGCGTTCTTCCACCAAACGCATCCAGAGATGCGTTTTTTTTTACACAATCTTATAATGTTGTTTATGCACTTAATTTTAAAGATACAATCCAAGAACCTTTTTTATCACCCTGAAAATTTCCCAACTGCTTCCTAAACTAAACAATTTTAAAATTATCACAAAAACAATTTTAAACAATTTTCAAATTATCAACAAGAAAATTAACCAAATTTTCTTACAGACAGCATTTGGGAAACCGAAAGAAAATCTGCTAACCAACTCAAACCAGGCAACACACATGTCCCGGAAAAAATCTCGCTTAAGACAATGACAAATACGCTGTTCCAAGACAAAATGAATGAGAAAACCCACACTAACAATTTATTTTTTGTTGTCGGTATTAAATCCAAACTGCAGCAGAAAGGCAATATTTTTCAATATTAAGCTTTCAATCAAAATTTCAAGCCAATTCAATTCAACTAAATGATTAGACATACGATCATACATGTAGGATTGATTATACGAACATATGTTCCCGTATGTACGATTGTAAGATCATATGGGAAGTACTTACGAGATTATGTTGCACAAATATTTACAATTTGAAAATAATTTTAGATTCATGATGAAAACCTTAACAATTGTTTGCGAAATTGAGAGACAGCGTGAGCCTGTGGAAATAAATATTTTTATCTTTTTCTGTTCAGTTTAACAAAAGTTGGCTGGGCTGAGGAATAAATGACTTCGATCAAAACGTCATTATTGGACAATGGAGTTTTTAGCAACTGTAGAAGCTGGATTTGATCTTTAAAGTAGAGAATGACTGTCTCTACTTATGGCCATATGATGGCTTGATGGCTTTTCTTTATTCTCTAGACATTAAATATTTTATTTTCTGGGATTTGTTGTTTAATTTATTGAGGAAGGAATGGGCAATCTGAGAAAAAAATTCCTATTTTAATAGAAAATTTTTCAAAAATTTCCAATTTTTTAGAAACATTTTTAAAAAATTTCCTATTTTTTAAATGAAATTTTTCAAAAATTTCCTATTTTTAAAAGGAAATTTTTCAAAAATTTCCTATTTTTAAAATGAAATTTTTCAAAAATTTCCTATTTTTTTAAGAAAATTTTTCAAAAATTTCTTATTTTTTAAAGGAAGTTTTTGAAAAATTTCCTATTTTTTAAAGCAAATTTTTCAAAAATTTCCAATTTTTCAAAAATGTCCAATTTTTTGAAGGAAATTTTTGAAAATTTTCCAATTTTTTAAAGGAAATTTTTCAAAAATTTCCAATTTTTTAAAGAAAATATTTTCAAAAACTTCCTACTTTTTTAAAAGAAAATTTTCAAAACTTTCCTATTTTTAAATAAAAAAAAATTCCTATTTTTAAAGAAAAATTTTCAAAATTTTTTTATTTTTAAAGGAAATTTTTCAAAAATTTTCTTTTTTGTATGAATTTTTTTTTTAAATTTCCTACTTTTAAAGGAAATTTTTCAAAAATTTCCTCCTCTTTTTAGGAAATTTTTCAAAATTTTTTTATTTTTATAGGGAATTTTTCAAAACTTTCCTATTTTTTAAAGGAAAATTTTTAAAATTTTTCTTTCAAAAATTTCCTATTTTTATAGGAAATTTTTCAAAATTTTCCTATTTTAATAGGAAGTTTTTCAAAAATTTCCTATTTTAATAGGGAGTTTTTCAAAAATTTCCTTTTTTATAGGAAATTTGTGAAAAATTTCTTGTTTTTACAAAAAATTTGTCAAAAAATTCCTATTTTTATAGAAAATTTTTCAAATATTTCCTATTCTTTAAAGGAAATTTTACAAAAATGTCCTATTTTTATAGAATTTTTTTTTTAAATTTCTTATTTTTATAGGAAATTTAAAAAAAAATTTATTTTTATAGGAAATTTTATTAAAATTTTCTTATTTTTAAAGGAAATTTTTCAAAAATTTCTTATTTTTAAAGGAAATTTTTCAAAAATTTCTTATTTTTAAAGGAAATTTTTCGAAAATTTTCTTTTTTATAGAAAATTTTTAAAAAATTTCCTTTAAAAATAGGAAAAACTTGAAAAATTTCCTTTAAAAATAGGAAACTTTTGAAAAATTTCCTATAAAAATAGGAAATTTTGGCAAAATCCCTCTTTGTATAAGAATTTTTCAAGTATTTCCTATTTTTATAGATTTTTGAAAAATTTTCAATAAAAAAAGAAAATTTTTAAAAAATTTCCTATTTTTGGAAGGAAATTTTTAAAAAATTTCCTATTTTTTAAGGGAAATATTTAAAAATTTTTTTTAAATAATTTTTTTAAAAATTTCTTATTTTTTAAAGGAAATTTTTCAAAAATTTTCTATTTTTTGAAGGATAATTTTCAAAAATTTCATATTTTTTAAAGGAAATTTTTCAAAAAATTCCTATTTTTATAGGAAATTTTTAAAAAATTTCCTATTTTTATATAAAATTTTTTAAAAAAATTTCTACTTTTTAGAAAATGTTTCAAAAATTTCCTATTTTTTAAAGGAAATTTTTCAAAAATTTCCTATTTTTTAAAGGAAATTTTTAAAAATATTTCCTATTTTTTAAAGGAAATTTTTCAAATATTCCCTATTTTTTTAAGGAAATTTTTCAAAATTTTCCTATTTTTTAAAGGAAATTTTTAAAAAATTTCCTATTTTTAAAAGGAAATTTTTCAAAAATTTCCTATTTTTAAAGGAAATTTTCCAAAAATTTCCTATTTTTTATAGGAAATTTTTCAAAAATTTCTTATTTTTATAGGAAATTTTTCGAAAATTTCCTATTTTGATAGGATTTTTTTCGAAAATTTCCTATTTTGATAGGATTTTTTTTTTAAATTTCCTATTTTTATAGGAAATTTTTCAAAAATTTCCTATTTTTATAGGAAATTTTTCAAAATTTCCTATTTTTATAGGAATTTTTTTAAAAATTTCCTATTTTTATAGGAAATTTTTCAAAAATTTCTTATTTTTATAGGAAATTTTTCAAAAATTTCCTATTTTTTAAAGGAAATTTTTTAAAAATTTCCTATTTTATAGGAAATTTTTCAAAAATTTCCTATTTTGATAGGAAATTTTTCAAAAATTTCCTATTTTGATAGGAAATTTTTCAAAAATTTCCTATTTTTATAGGAAATTTTTCAAAAATTTCCTATTTTTATAGGAAATTTTTCAAAAATTTCCTATTTTTATAGGAAATTTTTCAAAAATTTCCTATTTTTAAAGGAAATTTTTCAAAAATTTCCTATTTTTATAGGAAATTTTTCAAAAATTTCCTATTTTTATAGGAAATTTTTCAAAAATTTCCTATTTTTATAGGAAATTTTGCAAAAATTTCCTATTTTTATAAGACGTTTTTGCTCTTTTTTTTAACTAAGTCAACTTATCACTTTTAATCTGTCACTTTTCTGGATCTTATTACAATCATTTGCCAAATCTTTGAAACGCCCTCACTAGATCTCAAACAAAGTCTTTGTGATGTTATAAATAAAATATTCATGTTTCCCACTGACATATGGCGCCTATGGTTTGACATGACCGTTCTTTTCTTGACTCATGGCATCTAGTTTCTTAGCAAAGTCTTTCCGTTCTCGTCATCATCAGAGTCGGCGTCATCGCCGTCGTCATTGTCGTAGTCGTCGCACGCCTTCTTCGACAATCAAAAGGTTTCAAATTTAAATGATTTGTTTATATTAAACTTCAATGTTCACATAACAATTGTGATGATTTTGCAAAGTCATGATGGAGTTGGACGGTTTTTCTTTTATTTTTTTGTTCGCAGATTTTTTTTTTTCGGTTGGAGCCACATAAATATTTAAAGTTTCTTTATTATGATCGTACGAATGTGGTGACAGTGGGGGGTATAGTTATAAGAATTTAGCAGGTAAAGCAGGTATTCCATTACTATTTTCCGAAATATTTTCTTCTACTTATTGAACATACTCTGAGTTGCTGGGACTTCAAAGGCGTAATCAAAGACTCTACAATATAAAGATATTGCACTTCCATACATTGAGTCGCCGTATGGTCCAGTCGACATGTCCCATACAAAATAGATTATACAGCTTTTACTCTAATTCGGAAACATCTAATGAAGACGATTATCTAAT
>OW121742.1:42921261-43083761 GCA_933228675.1 Stomorhina lunata | reverse complement strand
CTAATATGAAAAAAAACGGTTATATTTTAACAAAACTTGATTATTAAGTACTTAGAGGTCATAGAATTGTAAATCACTTTGAAATTTACTTATCCTTAAGTAAATTTTTTTTCTGCATATTCTTAGGCGTGTCGTCAAGGACACGAATTTTCGGGGAAAAATTGCAATAACTCCAAAACTACTTTATGGATTGTTGATAACTTTAAATATGTTGATAACTTCAAATAAAGCTACTTTAGTTCAATTTTATATTCCAGTAAATTTTTTAAATGATTTAATTCTATGTGCTTAAAATTTGGGCAAAACCGAAAATACTCCCAATTTTTTTGTCATACAAAAAAGTTTAACACTTTGTGAGCGGCATGTGTTTTCCTTATCCAATTTTGAAAAACAATTGCAAAGCATGTTTTCATGTTATGTAGAATATTTCTTTGGGAGTTACGGTTCAATTTCGTACTTTCGTAAAATAAGGTGCACCCTAATCTTTATGTTATATTGTCTTTGATTCAGCTCATTTATAAACATTCCCAGTGAGTTCAATTCCCCGTGAGCTTATTTTTTTACGACATTTTACTTTCCCCTATTATAAACTAAGGGAGAAAATAGTGTTTTGTTAAAATTGAATTCCAATTGAAAACTTATATTTTGTCCCATTTTTGAAGTTTGTTTATAATAAGGGAGAATGGAAAAGTGAAAAATTTTCACTTGAGATTTTCTTTATAACAGGGGAATAGGGAAAAGTGTAAAAATTTACCGGGAATTGGTATTCAAAGTTGAACTGATTGCTTTGACTTGATGAATTTCGTTTCTTATATAACAAAAAAGCAATTTTTGGCAAAAATTTCTAACCAAACTTTTGAGAGCACCCAATAAATGTAAAATTATTAAACTACAAAATAAGTATTTATGAACACAATTGTTGAAAATCGTTTTCATTTTAAGATTTCAGCAAATATTTTTTTTAAACAAACAAATAAAAGAGTATTACTTACAAAAAGTGATTATACTGACATTTAAAACGACCAAAACTTATAGGGGAAACTTTCAATAATTGTTAAATATAATTGTTAAAGCTTTTAACTAACAAAAAAAAAAAAAAAACATCAACCAAAATTCGAAAATTACAAAAAAGCTGATTTATTGCTTCTCTTCCCTTTAAAGTTCATTGCCCTATAATTTCCAAAATAATTACCGGGAAAATTTTAGCAGTAAAAGCTTTTTTTCAGCCACTTTTTAATAAGTTAAACTTTTTTCTGAGTAAATTTGTGGAAAATGCTTTAAAATTAAGTTTTTGTTTTGTATGTCTAAAAGTTCAAGTCGTCAAAATTTTTATTATTTGCTTACGTTTATATTTTTGTTCATACGAGTTTACACATGGGAAAACATAACTTTTTCGCATTAAATTTCTTTAAAAGTTTCACTTCTCTTATGTGAAAAACTCAAATTTCACACCTTTTGAAATTTCAACATATTTTCGTTTAAATAGGAAGAGGTTGAGAGGAAAAACCTAAAACTGATCGTTAAAATACCAAAAGGTTTTTACTAATTTCATATCTATCACAAGGAAGTACCTTAAAGGAATGAGATAATTTTGGAATGCAGAACTTCTATATTAGAAATCATTCAGGTCAATCCCCTACCTCTTTCTAAAACAATTGAATTTGTTGATGCGAAAAGGAAAATGTGATCTATGTTAGGGGTTATTCAAAAGCTCTAAAAATTTTCAATGAAAACAGCTTTTAATGAAGACAACCGACATAGAAAATTGTTCGATGTAAATTTTCTATAGAAAATTTTTCGATATAAAACATTTTTCTATAGAAAATTTTTCGATATAAAAAATTTTTTATAGAAAATTTTTCGATATAAAAAATTTTGTATAGAAAATTTTTCAATATAAAAAATTTTCTATAGAAAATTTTTCAATATAAAAAATTTTCTATAGAAAATTTTTCAATATAAAAAATTTTCTATAGAAAATTTTTCAATATAAAAAATTTTCTATAGAAAATTTTTCAATATAAAAAATTTTCTATAGAAAATTTTTCAATATAAAAAATTTTCTATAGAAAATTTTTCAATATAAAAAATTTTCTATAGAAAATTTTTCAATATAAAAAATTTTCTATAGAAAATTTTTCAATATAAAAAATTTTCTATAGAAAATTTTTCAATATAAAAAATTTTCTATAGAAAATTTTTCAATATAAAAAATTTTCTATAGAAAATTTTTCAATATAAAAAATTTTCTATAGAAAATTTTTCAATATAAAAAATTTTCTATAGAAAATTTTTCAATATAAAAAATTTTCTATAGAAAATTTTTCAATATAAAAAATTTTCTATAGAAAATTTTTCAATATAAAAAATTTTCTATAGAAAATTTTTCAATATAAAAAATTTTCTATAGAAAATTTTTCAATATAAAAAATTTTCTATAGAAAATTTTTCAATATAAAAAATTTTCTATAGAAAATTTTTCAATATAAAAAATTTTCTATAGAAAATTTTTCAATATAAAAAATTTTCTATAGAAAATTTTTCAATATAAAAAATTTTCTATAGAAAATTTTTCAATATAAAAAATTTTCTATAGAAAATTTTTCAATATAAAAAATTTTCTATAGAAAATTTTTCAATATAAAAAATTTTCTATAGAAAATTTTTCAATATAAAAAATTTTCTATAGAAAATTTTTCAATATAAAAAATTTTTTATAGAAAATTTTTCAATATAAAAAATTTTCTATAGAAAATTTTTCAATATAAAAAATTTTCTATAGAAAATTTTTCAATATAAAAAATTTTCTATAGAAAATTTTTCAATATAAAAAATTTTCTATAGAAAATTTTTCAATATAAAAAATTTTCTATAGAAAATTTTTCAATATAAAAAATTTTCTATAGAAAATTTTTCCATATAAAAAATTTTCTATAGAAAATTTTTCAATATAAAAAATTTTTCAATATAAAAAATTTTCTATAGAAAATTTTTCAATATAAAAAATTTTCTATAGAAAATTTTTCAATATAAAAAATTTTCTATAGAAAATTTTTCAATATAAAAAATTTTCTATAGAAACTTCTTCAATATAAAAAAGAAGATGAAAACTGAAAAATGTTTGTTTTTGTTCAGTCGATAATCTACGCTTTTACTTTTGGTTTATGAACATAATTCTTAAAAGTTATGTTTGTAAATTTAGTAATAATGCGAGGTTTTCGATCTGTCTAAATTTGGGATAATCCTCCTGAAGAGATGGCTTAACTAACGATCGAAACGCGTTGAGGAATTTGGTTTCTCCGCAAACATTTTTTGGCTTTTTATCAATAAATTGGTCTGTTACATTAATAAATAAATGTAACAGATTTGGGATCAAATGCAAATACACTTCTTTTTGAATAAAAATTTATCTTTAAAAAATTTTAGATATAAAAATTTTTCTATAGAAAATTTTTCGATATAAAAATTTTTCTATAGAAAATTTTTCGATATAAAAATTTTTCTATAGAAAATTTTTCGATATAAAAATTTTTCTATAGAAAATTTTTCGATATACAAATTTTTCTATAGAAAATTTTTCGATATAAAAATTTTTCTGTAGAAAATTTTTCGATATAAAAATTTTTCTATAGAAAGTTTTTCGATATCAAAATTTTTCTATAGAAAATTTTTAGATAGAAAAATTTTTCGATATAAAAATTTTTCTATAGAAAAATTTTTCGATATAAAAATTTTTCTATAGAAAAATTTTTCGATATAAAAATTTTTCTATAGAAAAATTTTTCGATATAAACATTTTTCTATAGAAAAATTTTTCGATATAAACATTTTTCTATAGAAAAATTTTTCGATATAAACATTTTTCTATAGAAAAATTTTTCGATATAAACATTTTTCTATAGAAATATTTTTATATCGAAAAATTTTTCTATAGAAAATTTTTGGATATAAAAATTTTTCGACATAATAATTTTTCTATAGAAAATTTTTCGATATAAAATTTTTTCTATAGAAAATCTTTCGATATAAAAATGTTTCTATAGAAAATCTTTCGATATAAAAATTTTACTATAGAAAATCTTTCGATATAAAAATTTTTCTATAGAAAATTTTTCGATATAAACATTTTTCTATAAAAAATTTTTCGATATAAAAATTTTTCTATAGAAAATTTTTCGATATAAAAATTTTTCTATAGAAAATTTTTCGATATAAATATTTTTCTGTAGAAAATTTTTCGATATAAAAATTTTTTTAAAGAAAATTTTTCGATATAAAAATTTTTCTATAGAAAATTTTTCGATATAAAAATTTTTCTATAGAAAATTTTGCGATATACAAATTTTTTTATAGAAAATTTTTCGAGATAAAAATTTTTCTATAGAAAATTTTTCGATATAAAAATTTTTCTATAGAAAATTTTTCGATATAAAAATTTTTCAATAGAAAATTTTTCGATATAAAAATTTTTCAATAGAAAATTTTTCGATATAAAAATTTTTCTATAGAAAATTTTTTGATATAAAAATTTGTCTATAGAAAATTTTTCGATATAAAAATTTGTCTATAGAAAATTTTTCGATATAAAAATTTTTGTATAGAAAATTTTGCGATATAAAAATTTTTCTATAGAAAATTTTTCGATATAAAAATTTTTGTATAGAAAATTAACGGCCTAATTTTCAAGAATATTGAAATTTTTAGAATTTGTGGAAATTATTTCGTTTTGGGGGTAAAAAGCGAAAATTCAGTAACGCTTTATCTCCAAAACTGAAATCAATCGGAACATATTTACAAAAAGTTGGAGGCTTCTTTTTGTAAATGTTGTTTATGTTATATTTTAAAAACTCTAAAACAGAATAAAAATGTTGTAAAGCTAGATGACATTAGTATTCTAATGTTTGGGACCATTAGGGTTAATTTATTAAATCAAGCATTTAAAGCTCTGATCTCATGGAACAAACACATTTTAAAGTGTTCATTAACTTAGCGATAAATTTGGTGTTAAAAATCTTAAAAACTTTTATGTAAATATTTGTTTGTATTCATATTTTCCTCTTAAAAACTTTTTATGTTCAGCCAAATTTTTATTTTTGTCATAAGTAATAATTTTCTTAGAAAAATACGTATAAAATATGCGATTTTATGCCCAATGCGTTTCAACAATAAAAATATTTAAAATCTAAAAATCTTTAGAGACAACGAAAAAACATACCTAAGACAGCCAGTAAATTTAAAAATCATACATTTTTATTAGTGTCTAATTAAAAACATTAAATGTGAAGTTAAATTGTTTATGTGACACTTTAAAAGATTTTAGCGATAAACGCAGAAAAAAAACGCACAATTGTCTTGTTGGGGGAAAAAATTTAATATGAAAATTATGAAAATATTTGTGTGACGGTTGAGAAAATTTTAGCTTTAGATGAAGTTTGTTGCTTAGAAAAATTAGCATAGAACAGAGATTTTTAAAAATTAGTGACAAAAAATGCTGGCAGTTTATGGTCCTTCGAACCGGATTCAGTTAATCAATCAAATTTCGAGATTTTTTTTAGTAAGATCAAATCTATTTAGTTTTCTGGTTTTTATTTATAACTTGTTCGAACATTTTTTGGACAATATGATATCACCTAAAATTGATCGATCGGCCTGTCCCATAGAGTCAGTCACTTTGTATTACAATTCGCATGCGTGTCACGTTAAGGCAACAAACAAAACTTTTCTGTTGATTGGCTGTTGAAAATGAATTGTTTGCTGACTCAGTAGACGTACTAATGATCCCCCAATCATGGCTTCTAAACTTAGCCCATAATATACTCATGTAATTTTCAAAATTTATTTATTTCGTCTTTCAAAAATAAAGAAATTGTTCATTCAATTGTTTTTCGAATTTTTGCTTCTCTTGTCTCGCTTTGTTTAAATTGTTAATTCTATTGGCAATCAATAATTTTGATAAATAAACAACAATAAAAATAAAAACAAACAAAATGTATCTGTAAAAAAATGGCCAATTTATCAGAATGTGAGTCCGGACTCAAATTTATATATATTTATTGTTTTTATAAACAAAAAATTTCAATTTGCTTATTTTTGAAATACTCAATTATAGATTTGCTGATTTATTGATTTATTAACAAACGTCATTGATAAATTAAGTTTGAAAATTTATATTTCAAATAATTGTTAACTTAACAATTTGTTGGAAAAATTTTCAAATTTATTAAAGTTTGAAAAATTTGAATTTTGTATCATTAGTGTTCAATACAATTTATAACATTGTAGAGAAAAATAAGAGGTGGGAAGAGTTTTCTATGGAAAAATTTGAATGGGAAGAGTTTTCTATAGAAAAATGTGGGATAGGAAGAGTTTTTTATATAAAGCTAAGAGGTAGGCAAAGTTTTCTATAAAAAAAATGTGAGTTGGGAAGAGTTTTCTATAGAAAATTGTGAGATGAGAAGAGTTTTCTATAGAAAAATTTGAGATGAGAAGAGTTTACTATACAAAAAATGTGAGATGGGAAGAGTTTTCTATCGAAAAATGTGAGGTGGGAAGAGTTTTCTATAGAAAAATGTGAGGTGGGAAGAGTTTTCTATAGAAAAATGTGAGGTGGGAAGAGTTTTCTATAGAAAAATGTGAGGTGGGAAGAGTTTTCTATAGAAAAATGTGAGGTGGGAAGAGTTTTCTATAGAAAAATGTGAGGTGGGAAGAGTTTTCTATAGAAAAATGTGAGGTGGGAAGAGTTTTCTATAGAAAAATGTGAGGTGGGAAAAGTTTTCTTTAGAAAAATGTGAGATGGGTAGAGTTTGCTATATAAAAATGTGAAATGGGAAGAGTGTTTTATAGAAAAATGTGAAGTAGGAAGAGTTTTCTATAGAAAAATGTGAAATAGAAAGAGTTTTCTATAGAAAAATGTGAGGTGGGAAGAGTTTTCTATAGAAAAATGTGAGGTGGGAAGAGTTTTCTATAGAAAAATGTGAGGTGGGAAGAGTTTTCTATAGAAAAATGTGAGGTGGAAAGAGTTTTCTATAGAAAAATGTGAGGTGGGAAGAGTTTTCTATAGAAAAATGTGAGGTGGGAAGAGTTTTCTATAGAAAAATGTGAGGTGGGAAGAGTTTTCTATAGAAAAATGTGAGGTGGGAAAAGTTTTCTATAGAAAAATGTGAGATGGGTAGAGTTTTCTATAGAAAAATGTGAAGTAGGAAGAGTTTTCTATAGAAAAATGTGAAATAGAAAGAGTTTTCTATAGAAAAATGTGAGGTGGGAAGAGTTTTCTATGGAAAAATGTGAGGTGGGAAGAGTTTTCTATAGAAAAATGTGAGGTGGGAAGAGTTTTCTATGGAAAAATGTGAGGTGGGAAGAGTTTTCTATAGAAAAATGTGAGGTGGGAAGAGTTTTCTATAGAAAAATGTGAGGTGGGAAGAGTTTTCTATAGAAAAATGTGAGGTGGGAAAAGTTTTCTATAGAAAAATGTGAGATGGGTAGAGTTTGCTATATAAAAATGTGAAATGGGAAGAGTTTTTTATAGAAAAATGTGAAGTAGGAAAAGTTTTCTATAGAAAAATGTGAAATAGAAAGAGTTTTCTATAGAAAAATGTGAGGTGGGAAGAGTTTTCTATAGAAAAATGTGAGGTGGGAAGAGTTTTCTATAGAAAAATGTAAGGTGGGAAGAGTTTTCTATAGAAAAATGTGAGGTGGGAAGAGTTTTCTATAGAAAAATGTCAGATGGGAAGAGTTTTCTATAGAAAAATGTCAGATGGGAAGAGTTTTCTATAGAAAAATGTCAGACGGGTAGAGTTTCCTATATAAAAATGTGAAACAGGAAGAGTTTTCTATAGAAAAATGTGCAATAGAAAGAGTTATCTATAGAAAAATGTGAGGTAGGAAGATTTTTCTATAGAAAAATGTGAGGTGGGAAGAGTTTTCTATAGAAAAATGTGAGGTGGGAAGAGTTTTCTATAGAAAAATGTGAGATGGGTAGAGTTTGCTATATAAAAATGTGAAATGGGAAGAGTTTTTTATAGAAAAATGTGAAGAAGGAAGAGTTTTCTATAGAAAAATGTGAAATGGGAAAAGTTTTCTATAGAAAAATGTGAAATAGAAAGAGTTTTCTATAGAAAAATGTGCGGTAGGAAGATTTTTCTATAGAAAAATGTGAGGTGGGAAGAGTTTTCTATAGAAAAATGCGAGATGGGAAGAGTTTTCTATAGAAAAATGTCAGATGGGAAGAGTTTTCTATAGAAAAATGTCAGACAGGTAGAGTTTTTTATATAAAAATGTGAAACAGGAAGAGTTTTTTATAAAAAAAATGTGAGGTGGGAAGAGTTTTATATAGATAAATGTCAAGTGGGAAGAGTTTTCTATAGTTTTCATAGAAAAGTGTGAAGTGGACTTTTCTATTGAAAAATTTAAAATGAAAATTTTTCGGTCAAAAATTTTTTATAGAAAATTTTTCGGTCAAACATTTTTTATAGAAAATTTTTCGGTCAAAAATTTTTTATAGAAAATTTTTCGGTCAAAAATTTTTTATAGAAAATTTTTCGGTCAAAAATTTTTTATAGAAAATTTTTTGGTCAAAAATTTTTTATAGAAAATTTTTTGGTCAAAAATTTTTTATAGAAAATTTTTTGGTCAAAAATTTTTTATAGAAAATTTTTTGGTCAAATTTTCTATAAAAAGTTTTTGACCGAAAAATTTTTTATAGAAAATTTTTCGGTCAAAAATTTTTTATAGAAAATTTTTCGGTCAAAAATTTTTTATAGAAAATTTTTCGGTCAAAAATTTTTTATAGAAAATTTTTCGGTCTAAAATTTTTTATAGAAAATTTTTCGGTCTAAAATTTTTTATAGAAAATTTTTCGGTCAAAAATTTTTTATAGAAAATTTTTCGGTCAAAAATTTTTTTATGGAAAATTTTTCGGTCTAAAATTTTTTATAGAAAATTTTTCGGTCTAAAATTTTTTATAGAAAATTTTTCGGTCAAAAATTTTTTATATAAAATTTTGCGCTCAAAAATTTTTTATAGAAAATTTTGCGCTCAAAAATTTTTTATAGAAAATTTGGCGCTCAAAAATTTTTTATAGAAAATTTTTCGGTCAAAAATTTTTTGTAGAAAATTTTTCGGTCAAAAATTTTTTATAGAAAATTTGTTGTTCAAAATAAGGTGGAAACAGTTTTCTAAAGAAAAATCTGGTGGGAAGTGTTTTCTATAGAAAAATGTAAGATGTGTAAATGCAAGTTATTCGCATGATTTCATCTCTCTAAAACGCAGTCCACACATCTGTTTAAGTCGTCTACCCTCAGAATACTGATCTTTGATCAAGAACATAATAGTTTCATAAATAAGAAAAAAAATACGAGACCAGACATTGAACAAAGTTTAAATGCAAATAATCGTAAGAAATGTTAATTAAATCAGAAATAATTACACAGCTGAAACATTTATCATGTCAATTAAAAGATCAGGAAAATAATAAAAAAAAAAAAAAAAACAAAACAAATCTCTTAAACACTTACGAGCGACTAAAGAAATTAAATAATTACTAAGTGCCCGCCCGGTATTAGTCCGCATTTAATAATAGTTGTTTAACTAAATAATTTCTTTAGCGATTTGCATATCTGTCCATCGTTCGTTGTGTGTGTCCCCCATTAGTCAAAAGCTATTGACATAACGATTTTAGACCCATTAACATTCTCGTAAGTGAAGTATCGTAAATCATTTTAGACTTCAATCTCTTTTAAGACTCGAGTAAAATATTTAACACTTCATTTTCATTTAAATACAATATTTAGTTTTTGCATTTGTCTGCAAATAAACGCACAGTGTGATCTTAATTATTTGATTATTAGATAATGGTTTTTATTTAATTTTAATTACTCATATGTTATATTTATTGTAAAATTAATGTAATTAATGACAAATTAAATTTTTCTTTATATGCAGCTGTCATGTTGCAATTAGAAAATAAAAAATTTAATCTAATGAAATATAAATAAACAAGTCAAAGAGCATTAAGAAACTGGAACGAATTGTTCAATGCCCTACACAAAAGAAGATTAACTCGTCTTTTCGATGACAGAAATGAGGAAGTATAAAAATTGCAAAAGTTTTCTTAATAAAAATGTAAGATAGGAAGATTTTTCTATTAAAAAAAGGTGAGATGAGAAGAGATTTCTATAGCAAAATGTGAGATGGGAAGAGTTTAATTTAGAAAAATGCGAGATAGGAAGAATTTTCT
Organism: Stomorhina lunata; assembly: GCA_933228675.1. NCBI lineage: Eukaryota > Metazoa > Arthropoda > Insecta > Diptera > Rhiniidae > Stomorhina > Stomorhina lunata. The sequence goes on along the minus strand of OW121742.1, from coordinate 43,073,527 downwards.
ATAGAAAAGAGTTAGATAGGAAGAGTTTTCTATAGAAAAATGTGAGGTGGGAAGAGTTTTCTATAGAAAAATGTGAGATGGGAAGAGTTTTCTATACAAAAATGTGAGATGGGAAGGTTTTTCCAAAGAAAAATGTGAGATGGGAAGAGTTTTCTATAGAAAAATGTGAGGTGGGAAGAGTTTTCTATAGAAAAATGTGAGATGAAAAGCGTTTTCAATAGAAAAATGTAAGATGGGAAAAGTTTTCTATAGAAAAATGTGAAATGGAAAGAGTTTTCTATAGAAAAATGTGAGATGGGAAGAGTTTTCTATAGAAAAATGTGAGATGGGAGGAGCCTTCTATAGAAAAATGTGAGATGGGAAGAGTTTTCTATAGAAAAATGTGAGATGAAAAGAGTTTTCTATAGAAAAATGTATGATGGGAAAAGTTTTCTATAGAAAAATGTAAAATGGGAAGAGTTTTCTATAGAAAAATGTGAGGTGGGAAGAGTTTTCTATAGAAAAATGTGAGGTGGGAAGAGTTTTCTATAGAAAAATGTGAGGTGGGAAGAGTTTTCTATAGAAAAATGTGAGGTGGGAAGAGTTTTCTATAGAAAAATGTGAGGTGGGAAGAGTTTTCTATAGAAAAATGTGAGGTGGGAAGAGTTTTCTATAGAAAAATGTGAGGTGGGAAGATTTTTCTATAGAAAAATGTAAGTTGGGAAGATTTCTCTACGAAAAATTGTGGTTCGGGAGGAGTTTTCTATAGAAAAATGTGAGTTAAAAAGATTTTTTTATAGAAAAATGTGAGTTAGGATTTTTCTATAGAAAAATGTGAGTTGGAAGATTTTTCTATAGAAAAATTTGAGTTGGGAAGATTTTTGTATAGAAAAATGTAAGTTGGGAAGATTTTTTTACGAAAAATTGTGGTTTGGGAGGAGTTTTCTATAGAATAATGTGAGTTATGAAGATTTTTCTATAGAAAGATGTCAGTTGGGAAGATTTTTCTATAGAAAAATTTGAGTTGGGAAGATTTTTCTATAGAAAAATGTGAGTTGGGAAAATTTGTCAATAGGAATATGTGAGTTGGGAAGAGTTTTCTATAGAAAAGTGTGAGTTGGGAAGATTTTTCCATGCAAATAAATGAAGTGGGAAATTTCTCTATAAAAATTGTGTAAAGAAAAAGTTGAATAAGTTTAAAAGCTATAACGCCAATATGCTAAAGTCCATAACAACTAAAACTTTTTATGAATGCAAAAATCAGACACAAAAAACAACAGAAAAAAAATCTGAACTGAACTCATAATTAGACTTTAGAATAGAAATCAAACAAAATAACAACAGCAGCCATAATATTGCCTTAAACTACTTTTAACAGAAGATGAAAAACTGAGTCTGGCGCCAAAATAGTAAAACGGCAAAAAAAAAGTTGTGAAAAAAATGTGGAATATAGTATTTTTCAATATAATCTCATATGCCCGCATTCATTACTTGACACATCGAATCAGCTATAAATCGTGTATAAATTCTATATGTTCACAAGATTTTCAACGGAAATATTGAGGAAAAAATAACAAAAACAGTAAAACAGCAAAAAAACAATAATAAACATCATTTGGTTAATTTGTAAACACAATAATTAGTGATAAGATTTATACGAATTAAATATTTATAAAATATTTTTTATTTGTTTCGTTTTCATTTTTATTTATTTGTAATGTCAGACGAGTAAATATTTTTATTTTTGTAAGCAAAAATTTCTTTATGCCTGACCATTCGTCCGTCCATCCGTCCGTCCATCCTTTCAATGCATTTGTTTGTTATCAGTTTCATAGTCATTTGTTTATTTTTTTTTTTTTTTTGTGAATGGTTTTAGCGCACTTGCACTTTTAGTATCAATTTCAGTGGAATTTAGATTTAAATTTCTAGGGAATTTTACAAAAAAAGAAAAAAATTATGAAATTTTTTTCTTATAGTCGATTTTGTAAAGATTTCCTAAGCCTCTTTTCTTTGGAGGCGTATGAGTAATATTTTAAGATTGTCTGCTTAAGATGTCCCTAATATTGACCGATTAAATATTATAGAGAATTTATATTTATTTTTATTTCATTTTCTTCAGTTGTTGTTATTGTTGTTGCTGCTATCTTTTGTGGTATTTAATCTCAGCAGCAACAATAACAACAATTATAAATAAATGTTTATTTTAGTTTTTGTAAATTTTGTTGACTCAGCTGCCAAGTGATCTTTAATATTTATCATCAGAGCTTGATGATCAATTCGAATTTTAAATGTCTTATTTAAAATGATAATAGATTAGAAACTTACTTTGTTTAAGTAAGAGATGACAGGTGTTTAACTAAAGGCTAATTTGTCGATAGTAAGACCAGTACTAATCGTTTCCCTTTACATCTGGGATGACCATAGGGCCATAACAAGATTTTTACAGAACATTTGATCAGATATTTTCTTCAAACCCCAGTCCATGGCAAATACCAATTTCTTTAATAAATGTCAAAATTTGTTTGTCAAAAAAGTTTTCGATAGATTTTTTTATCAAAACTTTTTCTATACAAAATTTTTATATCAAAAACTTTTCTAAATAAAATTTTCTTATAAAAAATTTTTCTATAGAAAATTTGTTTGTCAAAAATTTTTCTATAGAAAATTTTTTAACAAAAATTTTTTTATCACAATTTTTCTATGAAAAAATTTTCTATAGAAAATTTTCTTACAAAAATTTTTCTATAGAAAATTTTCTTACAAAAATTTTTCTATAGAAATTTTTCTATAGAAAATTTTTTTATCAAACATTTTCTTACAAAAATTTTTAACAAGAATTTTTCTATAGAAAATTTTGCTATCAAAATTTTTTTTTATAGAAAAATTTCTTACAAAAATTTTTTTTATCAAAAATTTTTCTATAGAAAATTTTTTTCTCAAAACTTTTTCTATAGAAAATTTTTTTATCAAAAATTTTTGTATCGAAAATTTTTTTATTAAAAAAATTTTAAAATTTTTTTATCAAAACAATTTGTAATTTTTTATCAAAAAAGTTTTTAATTTTTTTTTTTTTGTCAAAAATTTGTCTATCAAAAATTTTTCTAAGACAATTTTTTCTATAAAAAATTTTTTTATAAAAATTTTTCTATAGAAAATTTTTTTATCAAAAATTTTTCTATATTTTTTTTATCAAAAATTTTTCTATACAAAATGTTTTTACAAAAATTTTTCTATAGAAAATTTTTTTACCAAACATTTTTTTACAAAAATTTTTTTATCAAAAATTTTTTTACTAAAAATTTTTTTATAGAAAATTTTCTTATAAAAATTTTTCTATAGAAAATTTTTTTATAAAAAAATTTTTCTATGGAATATTTTTTAACATAATTTTTTTCATAGAATTTTCTTTCAAAAATTTTCATCAACAATTTTTCTATAGAAAATTTTTTCATCAACAATTTTTCTATAGAAAATTTTTTCATCAAAAATTTTTCTATAGAAAATTTTTTCATCAAAAATTTTTCTATAGAAAATTTTTTTACCAAACATTTTTTTACAAAAATTTTTTTATCAAAAATTTTTTTACTAAAAATTTTTTTATAGAAAATTTTCTTATAAAAATTTTTCTATAGAAAATTTTTTTATAAAAAAATTTTTCTATGGAATATTTTTTAACATAATTTTTTTCATAGAATTTTCTTTCAAAAATTTTCATCAACAATTTTTCTATAGAAAATTTTTTCATCAAAAATTTTTCTATAGAAAATTTTTCTGTTAAAAATTTTTCTATAAAAAAAAATTTTTGTCATAAATTTTTCTATAGAAAATTTTTTTGTCAAGAAATTTTCTATAGAAAATATTTTTGTCACGAAATTTGCTATACAAAACTTTTTTATCAAATATGTTTCTGTATTTTTTTCTATAAAAACTTTTTCTATAGAAAATTTTTTTATAGAAAATTTTTTTATCAAAAAATTTTTCTGCAGAAAATTTTTTCATCATAAATTTTTCTACAGAAAATTTTTTCATCAAAAATTTTTCTATAGAATTTTTTTTTTCATCAAAAATTTTTTCTATAGAAAATTTTTTCGTCAAAAATTTTTCTAAAGAATTTTCTTATCAACAATTTTTCGATAGACAATTTTTTTTATCAAAAATTTTTCTATGGAAAATTTTTATCAAACATTTTTCAATAAAAAATTTTTTATATTTGTTTAAAAAATTTTTCTATAGAAAATTTTCTTACAAAAATTTTTCTATAGAAAATTTTCTTACAAAAAATTTTCTATAGAAAATTTTTTTATCAAAAATTTCTTTACAATAATTCTTCTATAGAAAATTTTTTTAATAAAAATTTTTTAAAGAATTTTCTATCAAAAATTTTCATCAAAAATTTTTCTATAGAAAATTTTTTCATCAAAAATTTTTCTACAGAAAATTTGTTCATCAAAAATTTTTCTATAGATTTTTTTTTTCATCAAAAATTTTTCTGTAGAAATTTTTTTCATCAAAAATTTTTCTATAGAAAATTGTTTCATTAAAAATTTTTCATTATTTGGGAATTAATTATTCGAACTTTAAATTTATTAAAAAATTAGGTTTAATCAGGTTTTCTATAGAAAATTTTTTTATCAAAAATTTTTTTATAGAAAATTTTGTTAGCAAAAATTTTTCTAAAGAAAATTTTCTTATCAAAGATTTTTCTATAGAATATAGGTTGGGTTAGAAATTTTTCTATGGAAAATTTTTTTATCAAAAATTTTTCTATTGAAAATTTTTATATCAAAAATTTTTCTGAATTTGTTTACAAAAGTTTTTCTATTTTTATAGAAAATTTTCTTATAAAAATTTTTCCATTGAAAAGTTTTTTATAAAAAATTTTTCTATGGAAAATTTTTTAATAAAATTTTTTTTATAGAATTTTCTATCAAAAATTTTCATCAACAATTTTTCTATAGAAAATTTTTTCATCAAAAATTTTTCTATAGAAAATTTTTCTACCGAAAATTATTCTATAGAAAAGTTTTTTATCAAAAATTTTTCCATAGAAAATTTTTTCATCAAAAATTTTTCTATAGAAAATTTATTCATCAAAAATATTTCTATAGAAAATTTATTCATCAAAAATATTTCTATAAATTTTTTAATTAAAAAATTTTCCATAGAAGATTTAAAAATTTTTTCTGATAAAAATATTTTGATCGAAAATTTTTACAGAAAAATATTTTTATCGAAAAATTTTCTATAAAATATAATTTTTATGGAACAATTTTTCAAAGAAAAATATTTTTATTAAAAATTTTTCTATAAAACAATTTTGGGATCGAAAATATCTAAAAAAAATATTAAAATCTAAAATTGTTTAATATTAGAATTAATTTCTGTTTTGAAAAATATTCCCAATATTTACAAAAATATTCCCAATGTTTACAAAAATAATAGTGTCGTGGCAACAATGTTCGAGATTACAGTTCTATGTTCTCTCGAACCATGTATTTTGTTGCTATAAATTGGATTTTGATTTGTTTCTTGCCTATTTTGTCTTTGTATTTTCTTTAGCAAAGCAGCTCCAACCAACTCTATTAACATCAAAATTCCAACTGAATTATTTTAATACTCATTTTCACGAGTTTTATTAATGATCGTGGTATTTACGAAAATTAAAAAAGTTCATCGGCTTCTGGTTGTACGGGCTGCCAACTCCTGCTGATAATACCCTTTCCACCTATGGTGGTGAAGGGTATAAACATTCATCCTAAAACTTCTGAGTCATCCTATAAATGCTAAATCATGCTAAAACTGCTGAGTCATCCTAAAACTTTAAATCGTACTAAAATTGCTGAGTCATCCTAAAACTGCTAAATCATCTGAAAACTGCAGATATGGACAATTTTTTGTTTTCAGATTTTAGTGATGTCTGTCCATATAAGCCTTGAAATAAAATTTTAGCCACAAATTAATTTGTATTTACATAATATTCAGCGAAACTTAAATTTGTTGAAATCAGTTTACGAGGTCTATTATTGACCTTACGACCATGTGGTAAGGAAAAAAGATACAGAATTCGTATTTTTTTCGTATTTATTAAATTTCATTTAATATAATTTTGTTAAATTTGGTTTAAAATTAAAAGATTTCTGCTTAAAAATGAGCTTGTAGGTTATGGATAAAAAAAATAATATTTAAGGTATATATATAAAGCAACATATTTACTGGGTCCAATGTGCATATTCGTATTCGTATATGTATTTTGAAATGTTTTTTTTTTATGTGGTCAGCTAAGTAAATATTCATACATATTTATATTTAATGCAACTTTTTTCATATTTATTCTCGGTTTATTTATTTAAAAATATAAACTTTTTTTTTGAGAAAAAAATATTTTTAAAATAAATAAACTTACGTCCGAATGTGTTAAATTTTATTACAAAACGGCGTGAAAGAGTTGTTTGTTTGAGCAAAAAAATTTTTTTTTTTAGCAAAAAACACACCTGTTTAAACTAAGGTGAGATTTTAAAGTTTAAATGATGATTTTTCAAGCAAATTTACTTAAGAATTATTGCTTTTTAAACGTTAAATAAACAAAATTGATAAAGATTTTAAACAAAAATTATAAAACCAAAATGGAAACAGGTCTAATCTTATATATATATAAAACTCTGGGAATCAAGAATTTCTCCTAACAGCTGCTTTTTTCTTCCCAATCAAAAATTTTCAATAGAAAAATTTTATATCCATAATTTTCTATAAAAAAAATTTTACATTGAATTTTTTTTTTTTCGAAAATTTTCTATAGAAAAATTTTATATCGAAATTTTTTTTTAGAAAAATTTTACATCGAAAATTTTTTTTAGAAAAATTTTATATCGAAAATTTTCCTTAGAAAAATTTTGTATCGAAAATTTTCTATAAAAAAATTTTATATCGAAAATTTTCTATAAAAAAATTTTATGTCGAAAATTTTCTAATGAAAAATTTTATATCGAAAATTTTCTAATGAAAAATTTTATATGGAAAATATTTTTGTAGAAAAATTTTGTATCGAAAATTCTCTATAGAAAAATTTAATATCGAAAATTTTTGATAGAAAAATTTTATATAGAAAAATTTTACATCGAAAATTTTAAATAGAAAAATTTTTTATCGAAAATTTCCTAAGAAAATTTTTTGCAGAAAATTTTGTACAGAAATATTATATATCGAAAATTTTCTATAGAAAAACTTTTTATCAAAAATTTTTTAAAGAAAAATTTTATATCGAAAATTTTCTATCCAAAAATTTTTTAACGTAAATTTTGTATAAAATAATTTTTTAACGAAAATATTCTATAAAAAAAAATTTTTGTCAAAGATTTTCATAAAAAAAATTTAATATCGAAAATTTTCTATACAAACATTTTTTTTCTAAAAATTTTATATCGAAAATTTTCTATAAAAAAATTTTATATCGAAAATTTTCCATCGAAAATATTTTATAAAAAAATGTCACAAATTTTTTATAAAAATTTTCTACAGAAAAATTTTATATCGAAAATTTTCTACAGAAAAATTTTATATCGAAAATTTGCTATAGAAAAAATTTATATCGGAAAGTTTTATACCAAAAATTTTATATAAAAAATTTTCTACAGAAAAATTTTGTATAAAAAAATTTTATATCGAAAAATTTCATGTCAAAATTTCCTATAAAAAAATTATATATCGGAAATTTTCTAAAGAAAAATGTTATATCAAATATTTTCTTTGAAAAAATTCAAATCAAATATTTTTTACAAAAAAAACTTTATATTGAAAATTTTCTTCAGAAAAATTTTAAACCGAAAATTTTCTTCAGAAAAATTTTATATCGAAAATTTTCAATATAAAATTTTTAAATCGAAAATTTTATATAGAAAAATTTTGAATCAAAAATTTTCTATAGAAAAATTTTGAATCAAAAATTTTCTATAGAAAAATTTTATATCGAAAATTTTCTATAGAAAAATTTTATATCGAGATTTTTCTAAGAAAAATTTTACATCGATAATTTTCTATGAAAAAATTTTATACCGCCTGCTAAATCCTAATTTTTCGAAAATTATTATATCGAAAATTTTAACAAAAATTTTCTATAGAAAAATTTGTTAACGAATATTTTCAATAGAAAAATTTTACATCGGTAATTTTCTATAAACATTTTTTTATCTAAAATTTTCCACAGAAAAATTTTTTATCGAAAATTTTCTATAGAAAATTTTTTAACGAAAATTTTTTAAAGAAAATTTTTTTTAACAAAAATTTTATATCAAAAATTTTCTATAGAAAAATTTTTTATCGGAAATTTTCTATAGAATAATTTAATATCTATTTAAAAATTTAGTATCCAAAATTTTTCAGAGAATAATTTTATATCAAAATTTTCTATAGAAAAATTTTATATCAAAAACCTTCTATAGAATAATTTTATATCTAAAATTTACTATAGAAAAATTTTATATCGAACATTTTCTATAGAACAACTTTATATCGAAAATTTTAACGAAAATTTCTTTTCTATAGAAAAATTTTATATCGAAAATTTTCTATAGAAAAATTTTATATCGAAAATTTTCTATAGAAAAATTTTATATCGAAAATTTTTCTATAGAAAAATTTTATATCGAAAATTTTTTATAGAAAAATTTTATATCGAAAATTTTCTATAGAAAAATTTTAGATCAAAAATTTTCTATAGAAAAATTTTGTATCGAAAGTTTTCTATAGAAAAATTTTGTATCGAAAATTTTCTATAGAAAAATTTTATATCAAAAATTTTCTATAGAAAAATTTTTATCAAAAATTTTCTATAAAAAATTTTCTTTAGAAAAATTTTATATCGCAAATTTTCTATTTAAAAATTTTATATCGAAAATTTTCTATAGAAAAATTTTGTATCGAAAATTTTCTATAGAAAATTTTTTTTTTTCTATAGAAAAATTTTATATCGAAAATTTTCTATAGAAAAATTGTATATCAAAAATTTTCTATACAAAAATTTTGTAATGAAAATTTTTTATAGAAAAATTTTATACCGAAAATTTTTTATAGAAAAATTTTATACCGAAAATTTTCTATAGGAAAATTTTATTTCGAAAATTTTCTATAGAAAAATTTTATATCGAAAATTTTCTATAGAAAATTTTTATATCGAACATTTTCTATAGAAAATTTTTATATCGAAAATTTTCTATAGAAAATTTTTATATCGAAAATTTTTTCTAGAAAATTTTTATATCGAAAATTTTCTATAGAAAATTTTTATATCGAAAATTTTTTCTAGAAAATTTTTATATCGAACATTTTCTATAGAAAAATTTTATATCAAAAACCTTCTATAGAATAATTTTATATCTAAAATTTACTATAGAAAAATTTTATATCGAAAATTTTCTATAGAACAACTTTATATCGAAAATTTTAACGAAAATTTCCTTTCTATAGAAAAATTTTATATCGAAAATTTTCTATAGAAAAATTTTATATCGAAAATTTTCTATAGAAAAATTTTATATTTTAATTTATGATTTTTAAATTAGATGAATAAATTTTAGGAATACTGAAAAAACTATGTGACACTTAGCAGTGTGGAATGCTGCATTTTCTGTCCCGCTACGGACTTCATCAGCACACTGTGTCACCAACTGTTAGATGCCAGTAGTTAAGATCATCTATTTAACTGAATTCTTAAGCGAAATTGAAAACGAGAATTATGTTAACACTCATTTCTATTTCACCTATGACCATATGATCGATTCAGTTAGACGAACTTATCCACCATAGTTTTTTCCTTTATGTTTTGTATCCCTATCCTTTATTAATCTACATTTACTTTGTACTTTAACCAACTGTCAGCTGGTAATGAAAATGCAGCATTCCACACTGCTAAGTGTCACATAGTTTTTTCAGTATTCCTAAAATTTATTCATCTAATTTAAAAATCATAAATTAAAAAATAATTTATGACATGAACCTGAGCCCGACTCGAACCCACGACCATCAACATAAATTTCTGGTTCAACTAAAATTAATTTCTTTCAGAAAAATTTTATATCGAAAATTTTCTATAGAAAAATTTTATATCGAAAATTTTTCTATAGAAAAATTTTATATCGAAAATTTTTTATAGAAAAATTTTATATCGAAAATTTTCTATAGAAAAATTTTAGATCAAAAATTTTCTATAGAAAAATTTTGTATCGAAAGTTTTCTATAGAAAAATTTTGTATCGAAAATTTTCTATAGAAAAATTTTATATCAAAAATTTTCTATAGAAAAATTTTTATCAAAAATTTTCTATAAAAAATTTTTTTTAGAAAAATTTTATATCGCAAATTTTCTATTTAAAAATTTTATATCGAAAATTTTCTATAGAAAAATTTTGTATCGAAAATTTTCTATAGAAAATTTTTTTTTCTATAGAAAAATTTTATATCGAAAATTTTCTATAGAAAAATTGTATGTCAAAAATTTTCTATACAAAAATTTTGTAACGAAAATTTTTTATAGAAAAATTTTATATCGAAAATTTTCTATAGAAAAATTTGATATCGAAAATTTTCTATAGAAAAATTTTATATCGAAAATTTTCTATAGAAAAATTTTATATCGAAAATTTTCTATAGAAAAATTTTATATCGAAAATTTTCTATAGAAAAATTTTATATCGAAAATTTTCTATAGAAAAATTTTATATCGAAAATTTTAAAGAAAATTTTCTGTAGAAAAAATTTTTAACGAAAATTCATTCTTTTCGAAAATTTTCTATAGAAAAATTTTATATCGAAAATTTTCTATAGAAAAATTTTATATCGAAAAATTTCTACAGAAAAATTTTATATCGAAAAATTATTTTAGAAAAATTTTATGTCAAAATTTCCTATAAAAAAATTTTATATCGGAAATTTTCTAAAGAAAAATTTTATATCAATTATTTTCTTTGAAAAAATTCAAATCAAATATTTTTTACAAAAAAACTTTATATTGAAAATTTTCTATAGAAAAATTTTATATCGAAAATTTTCTATAGAAAAATTTTATATCGAAAATTTTCTATAGAAAAATTTTATATCGAAAATATTCTACAGAAAAATTTTATATCGAAAATTTTCTATAGAAAAGTTTTATATCGAAAATTTTCTATAGAAAAATTTTATATCGAAAATTTTCTATAGAAAAATTTTATATTTTATATAATTTTCTATAGAAAAATTTTGTATCGAAAATTTTCTATAGAAAAATTGTATATCGAAAATTTTCTATAGAAAAATTTTATATCGAAAATATTCTATAGAAAAATTTTAGGTCAAAAATTTTCTATAAAAAATTTTCGAAAAATTTTCTTTAGAAAAATTTTATATCGCAAATTTTCTATTTAAAAATTTTATATCGAAAATGTTTGTTAAATAAATATTTTTTTATCTTAAAGGCCTTGTCTTAATTTTCTGAATCATACCTTCAACAATTTGTCATCGCTGCCATATGTGAACCTTTTTGCCATTTACATATCTCAACATGCAAATCAAATTTCATATGCAAAATTTTTTTAAAATTTATATTCCTAGACTTGTATAAAGAAATCTTGAAAATATTTAACAACTTTATTTTTCACATCACTTTTAATTTTTGCAACAATCAATCATCCAACTCAAACACACAACCGACAACTCCAGCCAACATTCAATCATGCGCAGAAAAAAACAGAAATTTTAAACGAAAAAAATTTCAAACAAGATAAATTAATGGGACCTAAGCATAAATTTCAAATTAAAAGGCCAATTTAAGGCAAAATGGAGGAACATAGAGATACCAAACTTTAAACCAGGAAAAGTCCATATTAAGATTAGGAGCTGTAGTACATGAAACTAACTAGCTACTTATCTAACTACCGGTAAACCACGAAGTATGTAGTCACTTTAATCGTAAAAATTGTAAAAGGCCAATTTAAGACAAGTTAAAGGAACAAAGACACACCAACTTTTAAACCAAGCAACTAATACATTAAGTTTACGAGATCTAGTAGAACCAACTAGCAACTAACTACTAATCTAACTCCTTGTAGACTATAAAGTGTACAGTCACCCAAAAAGCAAAATCTCAAAACTGACAAAAAACCCAAATTCCAAAAAAATATGTTTCATTGATTTATCCTTAATCCCTTTATCATTTCAGCTTTCCATATACAAATAATATCGTACCTAATTGCCACATATCGCAATCCATTGTTTTGTCTTTTCCAAAAATGCCTTTTAAAGGTATTTAAGACAATCTATATGCATCAATGGATGACAACTGCAGAAACATGCTGCAGGCCGCCTGTACCTTAGTTCTACAAATTCAACAAATACACACCCTGTTTCAGATTTCTCCATCCAGTGAAGGCAAACAAATGTTGACCTAAACTCTTTAGTGATCTGTGATTTTTAAACTACAAATGGTCGTCGGCTTAGAAATGACAATAACAGCGATGACGATGACGACAACGCACCTTTAAACGCCCACGTGCCATATAAAGAAAAAAATCTTATTAGACTCTAAAAGCAAAAAAAAAATCAAACAAAAGAAAAGGAACAGCCACCAACTGTCCCCAGAAATAATTATACATAGAACTAAATAGACACTCCAAAAGGCGATTGTGTTTCTCGGCATTTTTGAATTGAATCATTTATGCTGCCTCCAGTATTAAGTAGGGGAAAAAGTAAATTCCTTATTCTAGTCAACTGATGGGCAAAGTTTCCTCTACGAGCTAGGAAGAGTTTTCTCAAGAAAACTAAGAGGTAAAAACAGTATTCTAAAGCAAACTAAGAGGTGGGAATAGTTTTCTATACAAAAGTGTTAGATGGAAAGAGTTTTCTATAGAAAAATGTGAGTTTTCTATAGAAAAATGTGAGGTGGGAAGAGTTTTCTATAGAAAAATGTGGGTTGGGAAGAGTTTTCTATAGAAAAATGTGAGATGGGAAAAGTTTTTTATAGAAAATGTGAGGTGGGAAGAGTTTTCTATAGGAAAATGAGAGGTGGAAAGTGTTCTCTATAGAAAAATGTGAGGTGGGAAGAGTTTTCTATAGAAAAATGTGATGTGGCAAGAGTTTTCTATAGAAAAATGTGAGGTGAGAAGAGTTTTCTATAGAAAAATGTGAGGTGGGAAGAGTTTTCTATAGAAAAATGTGAGGTGGGAAGAGTTTTCTATAGAAAAATGTGAGGTGGAAAGAGTTTTTTATAGAAAAATGTGAGGTGGGAAGAGTTTTCTATAAAAAAATGTGAGGTGGGAAGAGTTTTCTATAGAAAAATGTGAGGTGGGAAGAGTTTTCCATAGAAAAATGTGAGGTGGGAAGAGTTTTCTCTAGAAAGATGTAGGTTGGAAAGAGTTTTCTATAGAAAAATGTGAGGTGGGAAGAGTTTTCTATAGAAAAATGTGAGATGCGAACAGTTTTCTATACAAAAATGTGAGGTGTGAAAAGTTTTCTTTATAAAAGTATGAGATAGGAATAGTTTTTCATAGCAAAATGTGGGTTGGGAAGAGTTTTCTATAGAAAAATGTAAGATGGGAAGAGTTTTCTATAAAAAAATGTGAAGTGGAAAGAGTTTTCTATAGGAACATTTTCGTTAAAAAATTTTTTCTATAGAAAAATTTTCGTTAAAAAATTTTTCTGTAGAAAAATTTTCGTTAAAAAATTTTTTCTATAGAAAAATTTTCGTTAAAAAATTTTTTCTATAGAAAAATTTTCGTTACAATATTTTTTCTATAGAAAAATTTTCTTTAAAAAATTTTTTCTATAGAAAAATTTTCGTTAAAAAATTTTTTCTATAAAAAAATTTTCATTAAAAAATTTTTTCTATAAAAAAATTTTCGTTAAAAAATTAAAAATTTTCGTTAAAAAATTTTTTTCTATAGAAAAATTTTCTTTAAAAAATTTTTTCTTTAGAAAAATTTTCTTTAAAAAATTTTTTCTTTAGAAAAATTTCCATTAAAAAATTTTTTCTATAGAAAAATTTTCGTTAAAAAATTTTTTCTATGAAAAAATTTTCATTAAAAAGTGTTTTCTGTAGAAAAATTTTCATTAAAATTTTTTTTCTATACAAAAATTGTTCGTGGGGGAACTTTTCGTTAGAAAGTTGTTTGTTGGAGAACTTATCTATATAAAAATTATTAGTGGAAGAAATTTTCTATAGAAAAGTTGTTCATGGGAGAACTTTTCTATAGAAAAGTTGTTCATGGGAGAACTTTTGTATAGAAAAGTTGTGCATGGGAGAACTTTTCTATAGAAAAGTTGTTCATGGGAGAACTTTTCTATAGAAAAGTTGTTCATGGGAGAACTTTTCTATAGAAAAGTTGTTCATGGGAGAACTTTTCTATAGAAAAGTTGTTCATGGGAGAACTTTTTTATAGAAAAGTTGTTCATGGGAGAACTTTTCTAGGGAAAAGTTGTTCATGGGAGAACTTTTCTATGGAAAAGTTGTTCATGGGAGAACTTTTCTATAGAAAAGTTGTTCATGGGAGAACTTTTCTGTAGAAAAGTTTTGCATAGGAAAACTTTTGTGTAAAAAAGTTGTTCGTTGAAGAAATTTTCTTCAGAAAAGTTGTTCGTGGGAGATTTTTTCTATAGATAAGTTGTTCGTGGGAGAAATTTTATATAGGAAAATTATTCGTGGGAGAACTTTTCTATAGAAAAGTTGTTCGTGGGACAACTTTTCTATATGGTAGAATGTTTTTATACAAAAGTTGTTCTAGGTTCGATTTTTTTTTTTTTTTTTTGGAAAAGTTTTTGTTAGAATGTCTTTTCTATTGATAGGCTGTTAATAGGTGAACTTTTCTATAAAACTTACATGTGTAAGGTCAGTTTTCTATATTAGAAACTTTGAAGGTAGGGAGGAGTCTACTATAAAAATGTTTTTAGATTGGGTGGAATGTTTTAAGATTTTTTCCCCTACCCAATAATTGCAAAGCCTATTTATTCTATTTATTTTCTACATAAATATTTTGATTTGAAAACATTTGCATTGAAAATCGCAACAAAAAAAAAAACAGAACTCCAATATGACCAAGAAAATAAAACAAACACTATATGACAATTGCAAATTGATGGCCATTCTGTCGCTTTTTTCAATTTATTTCATTGTTGGGGCAGTTGGATTTGATTTAAACATTCACTGTCATACGAGGCGTTTAAATGTGGGACCCAATGGGAATTTTTTAGAATTTTAGTAAAAATTGAGGTCAAAGGAGATTTTAAATCAGAAGAGTTGAAATTCGAAATTAAATTTTGAATTCATTTAAGAAACTTTTAGGTACTTATATTAGGGTTAATATGGTCGGCTTTAAAAGACTTAGAATGTTCAATTATGATATTTCTGACTAGATTGAGATCATTCTATATAGGAGCCCTTTGCCTACTGGGTCCTATAAAATGCTGGCCATTTGTATATTGAATATTTGTATAAACTGCTCCCTTCTTTTTTTCTATATAAATCAGTTTTATAACGAGTCTATGTACAAATTTTGTATGTCAACGCCCTTTATTTGTTGCGCTGTCTCAAGTAGTTGTTATTGTTTAAATTTTAGTTTTATTATAAATAATTTACTTTATATTTAATTCTGTTTTCTGTAGATTTTGTTTGTTAAAAAGTCAATGACTTGATTTAAAGTTGACAATTAGCGCTTTGACAACTCTTACTTTACTTGGACTTGAGTTTCCAAGCGAAAAAAAGTATGAATGCTCTAAATAAAAATTGGTATAATTTTCCATTCTTTTTTTTTTCTGAAATGGTCAGGCCTTTTTTGTCATGTTTAACAAAATTACAAGTATTGAGAAAAGAAAAAAATAACACAGAAAATTACAATGTATTTTCGTTTATAATAACTGACCAATTTTTTTACTTCGTTTTGGTGACATACTTTTACTTCTCTTGAAGGCATTTGCATTCATTAAAAACAGTCAATCAAATGAGCTCAATGAGGGAAGGATAGCCACAACTATACTTCAAAATTCCTACTATTGCAGAAAAGTTTCAGAATTATTATAGAAATAATTTCAAAAGTTTTAGGTTCCGAAATATTTTTTGAGGAAAACATTCAAATACCTTTAAATACTTTTGAATGGTTATCCTTCCCTTATTAATGTTTTTATATTTTTTTTGCTTTTCTGAAATTTATGACAAGCATTTTTCTGCTATAGAGATAAATTTACAGTTGCTTATAATTTCGTAATTATGTTAATATATTTTGTTATTTATATTTTACAAAAATTATACAGAAAAACTTAACTCAACTTATTTAATTATTAAGACATTAGGGTTTTTGTCTTCGATATTGATACAGCACTATGGGTCAAAAAATTTCCAATTTAAAAATTTTGCTCCAAAAAATTTGGCATATGTGGGAATTTTATATAGAAGATTTTAAAAGAATTTTCTAGAGAAAACTATAATTTACTTCTTTTAGTTTTCTTTAGAAATTTTTGTTGAAAAATTTTTATACAAAAAATTTTTCCGTCAAAAAATTGTTATAGAAAATTTTTAGGTCAAAAATTTTAAGCTAAAAATTGTCTATATAAAAAATTTTTAACGAAATTTTCTATTAAAAATTTTTAACGAAATTTTTAATTAAAAATTTTTAGGTCAAAAATTATTGATAAAAAATTTAAGAACGAAAAAATTTCTATAAAAAATTTAAGAACGAACAATTTTCTATAAAAAAAAATTTTTACCGAAAAATTTTCTATAAAAAATTTTTGACCGAAAAATTTTCTATAAAAAATTTTTGACCGAAAAATTTTCTATAAAAAATTTTTGACCGAAAAATTTTCTATAAAAAATTTTTGACCGAAAAATTTTCTATAAACAATTTTTGACCGAAAAATTTTCTATAAAAAATTTTTGACCGAAAAATTTTCTTTAAAAAATTTTTGACCGAAAAATTTTCTATAAAAAATTTTCTATAAAAAATTTTTGACCGAAAAATTTTCTATAAAAAATTTTTGACCGAAAAATTTTCTATAAAAAATTTTTGACCGAAAAATTTTCTATAAAAAATTTTTGACCGAAAAATTTTCTATAAAAAATTTTTGACCGAAAAATTTTCTATAAAAAGTTTTTGACCGAAAAATTTTCTATAAAAAATTTTTGACCGAAAAATTTTCTATAAAAAATTTTTGACCGAAAAATTTTCTATAAAAAATTTTTGACCGAAAAATTTTCTATAAAAAATTTTTGACCGAAAAATTTTCTATAAAAAATTTTTGACCGAAAAATTTTCTATAAAAAATTTTTGACCGAAAAATTTTCTATAAAAAATTTTTGACCGAAAAATTTTCTATAAAAAATTTTTGACCGAAAAATTTTCTATAAAAAATTTTTGACCGAAAAATTTTCTATAAAAAATTTTTGACCGAAAAATTTTCTATAAAAAATTCTTGACCGAAAAATTTTCTATAAAAAATTTTTGACCGAAAAATTTTCTATAAAAAATTTTTGACCGAAAAATTTTCTATAAAAAATTTTTGACCGAAAAATTTTCTATAAAAAATTTTTGACCGAAAAATTTTCTATAAAAAATTTTTGACCGAAAAATTTTCTATAAAAAATTTTTGACCAAAAAATTTTCTATAAAAAATTTTTGACCGAAAAATTTTCTATAAAAAATTTTTGACCGAAAAATTTTCTATAAAAAATTTTTGACCGAAAAATTTTCTATAAAAAATTTTTGACCGAAAAATTTTCTATAAAAAATTTTTGACCGAAAAATTTTCTATAAAAAATTTTTGACCGAAAAATTTTCTATAAAAAATTTTTGACCGAAAAATTTTCTATAAAAAATTTTTGACCGAAAAATTTTCTATAAAAAATTTTTGACCGAAAAATTTTCTATAAAAAATTTTTGACCGAAAAATTTTCTATAAAAAATTTTTGACCGAAAAATTTTCTATAAAAAATTTTTGACCGACAAATTTTCTACAAAATTTTTTGACCGAAAAATTTTCTATAAAAAATTTTTGCCTGAAAAATTTTTTAAAAAAATTTTGACTGGAAAATTTTCTTAAAAATTTTTGACGGAAAAATTTTCAATGTAAAAACTGTTAATACCTAACATTATTCTATAGAAAACTTTTCCTTACTCACATATAGAGTAAAGAGTTTTCTGTAGAAAAATGTGAGGTGGGAAGAGTTTTCTATAGAAAAATGTGGATGGGAAGAGTTTTCTATAGAAAAATGTGAGATGGGAAGAGTTTTTTTTCCGTCAAAATTTTTTTATAGAAAATTTTTCGGCTAAAAAATTTTGATAGAAAATTTCTGACAGAAAAATTTTTGGTCAAAAATTTTTCGGTCAAAAATTTCTGATAGAAAATTTTTCGGTCAAAAATTTTTGATAGAAAATTTTTCGGTCAAAAATTTTTGATAGAAAATTTTTCGGTCAAAAATTTTTTTACAGAAAATTTTTCGGTTAAAAAATTTTTTTATAGAAAATTTTTCATTCAAAAATTTTTTATAGAAAATTGTTTTTGGTCAAAAATTTTTTATTGAAAATTTTTTGGTGAAAAATTTTTTATTGAAAATTTTTTGGTCAAAAATTTTTCAAAAAAAAAAAAAATGTTAACTCAAAAAGTTTTATTTTTATTTAGTAAAGTAAGGACGTAGTTCTTTTTGAACCCAAAGTGCCTATGATTATTTAGCAATATTACAATTTTTTGTCATACAATCCACTTAATTTCAACTTAATTTATTTCTTTCTTTTTGTCTCCAAATTTGTGGTTTTTTGTGAAACCTTAAAAAAAACTCTACCTCATAATCAAAAATTATTAGTTGCTGTCGATTAGTGTCTGTCTGTCCATCGGCCCGTCTATCTTCGTGTAATCAAAGTGACTGTTTGTTGGCTGCTTATTTAAGCATATTAACATTTATTCTTTATTACAAGTATTTTTTTTTCTGTTTGAGGTATAAATTTTGCATAATTTTTTTATTTTTTTTATATTTAGTTGGGGCTGCTTAATAAAATGACATGAAATCTTATGTTCCGATATTTTTTATTGTTGTACGAGCATTTCTGTTATGGCGTTTCGGTTTGTCCACAGTTTGTCGCCTTAATGTCGCCCAATTAAGTTGTGATTGTCTTATGCGATGCTTTGTTTCAGTTTCTGCTGATCGTTTTTGTTAGTATTTTAGCATTTTCATTCATTTATTCACTCATTCGATATGTGATGGCGAATATTCAGTTGATCGTAGCATGAATTTCAGTGTCTCTTCTGTTGTCTGCAGAAAACAGAAAAAAATATTGTTGACAATTAAGTTCAAACACCTGCAATGCACTCACTTAGTCACTTTTATACTTAATTCATATTTTTATTTTTTTTGCAGATATTTTAGTTGTTCTTAAACTAAATTTTTATTTAGCATTTAAAGATTTTTTTCAAGATTTAATTTCGTAGCAAAAAAGACCATAAATTGGCCGATTTGCTGCTTTAATTTTAGGAGGCGTATGAGTAGTGCAAAAATGCTCTAAAAATGTTAAAGATTTTCAACAGAAAATGACCTACCCTTCTTAGAACATGGCTGGACTATGACTAGACTATGACTAGACTATGACTAGACTATGACTAGACTATGACTAGACTATGACTAGACAATGACTAGACTATGACTAGACTATGACTAGACTATGACTAGACTATGACTAGACTATGACTAGACTATGACTAGACTATGACTAGACTATGACTAGACTATGACTAGACTATGACTAGACTATGACTAGACTATGACTAGACTATGACTAGACTATGACTAGACTATGACTAGACTATGACTAGACTATGACTAGACTATGACTAGACTATGACTAGACTATGACTAGACTATGACTAGACTATGACTAGACTATGACTAGACTATGACTAGACTATGACTAGACTATGACTAGACTATGACTAGACTATGACTAGACTATGACTAGACTATGACTAGACTATGACTAGACTATGACTAGACTATGACTAGACTATGACTAGACTATGACTAGACTATGACTAGACTATGACTAGACTATGACTAGACTATGACTAGACTATGACTAGACTATGACTAGACTATGACTAGACTATGACTAGACTATGACTAGACTATGACTAGACTATGACTAGACTATGACTAGACTATGACTAGACTATGACTAGACTATGACTAGACTATGACTAGACTATGACTAGACTATGACTAGACTATGACTAGACTATGACTAGACTATGACTAGACTATGACTAGACTATGACTAGACTATGACTAGACTATGACTAGACTATGACTAGACTATGACTAGACTATGACTAGACTATGACTAGACTATGACTAGACTATGACTAGACTATGACTAGACTATGACTAGACTATGACTAGACTATGACTAGACTATGACTAGACTATGACTAGACTATGACTAGACTATGACTAGACTATGACTAGACTATGACTAGACTATGACTAGACTATGACTAGACTATGACTAGACTATGACTAGACTATGACTAGACTATGACTAGACTATGACTAGACTATGACTAGACTATGACTAGACTATGACTAGACTATGACTAGACTATGACTAGACTATGACTAGACTATGACTAGACTATGACTAGACTATGACTAGACTATGACTAGACTATGACTAGACTATGACTAGACTATGACTAGACTATGACTAGACTATGACTAGACTATGACTAGACTATGACTAGACTATGACTAGACTATGACTAGACTATGACTAGACTATGACTAGACTATGACTAGACTATGACTAGACTATGACTAGACTATGACTAGACTATGACTAGACTATGACTAGACTATGACTAGACTATGACTAGACTATGACTAGACTATGACTAGACTATGACTAGACTATGACTAGACTATGACTAGACTATGACTAGACTATGACTAGACTATGACTAGACTATGACTAGACTATGACTAGACTATGACTAGACTATGACTAGACTATGACTAGACTATGACTAGACTATGACTAGACTATGACTAGACTATGACTAGACTATGACTAGACTATGACTAGACTATGACTAGACTATGACTAGACTATGACTAGACTATGACTAGACTATGACTAGACTATGACTAGACTATGACTAGACTATGACTAGACTATGACTAGACTATGACTAGACTATGACTAGACTATGACTAGACTATGACTAGACTATGACTAGACTATGACTAGACTATGACTAGACTATGACTAGACTATGACTAGACTATGACTAGACTATGACTAGACTATGACTAGACTATGACTAGACTATGACTAGACTATGACTAGACTATGACTAGACTATGACTAGACTATGACTAGACTATGACTAGACTATGACTAGACTATGACTAGACTATGACTAGACTATGACTAGACTATGACTAGACTATGACTAGACTATGACTAGACTATGACTAGACTATGACTAGACTATGACTAGACTATGACTAGACTATGACTAGACTATGACTAGACTATGACTAGACTATGACTAGACTATGACTAGACTATGACTAGACTATGACTAGACTATGACTAGACTATGACTAGACTATGACTAGACTATGACTAGACTATGACTAGACTATGACTAGACTATGACTAGACTATGACTAGACTATGACTAGACTATGACTAGACTATGACTAGACTATGACTAGACTATGACTAGACTATGACTAGACTATGACTAGACTATGACTAGACTATGACTAGACTATGACTAGACTATGACTAGACTATGACTAGACTATGACTAGACTATGACTAGACTATGACTAGACTATGACTAGACTATGACTAGACTATGACTAGACTATGACTAGACTATGACTAGACTATGACTAGACTATGACTAGACTATGACTAGACTATGACTAGACTATGACTAGACTATGACTAGACTATGACTAGACTATGACTAGACTATGACTAGACTATGACTAGACTATGACTAGACTATGACTAGACTATGACTAGACTATGACTAGACTATGACTAGACTATGACTAGACTATGACTAGACTATGACTAGACTATGACTAGACTATGACTAGACTATGACTAGACTATGACTAGACTATGACTAGACTATGACTAGACTATGACTAGACTATGACTAGACTATGACTAGACTATGACTAGACTATGACTAGACTATGACTAGACTATGACTAGACTATGACTAGACTATGACTAGACTATGACTAGACTATGACTAGACTATGACTAGACTATGACTAGACTATGACTAGACTATGACTAGACTATGACTAGACTATGACTAGACTATGACTAGACTATGACTAGACTATGACTAGACTATGACTAGACTATGACTAGACTATGACTAGACTATGACTAGACTATGACTAGACTATGACTAGACTATGACTAGACTATGACTAGACTATGACTAGACTATGACTAGACTATGACTAGACTATGACTAGACTATGACTAGACTATGACTAGACTATGACTAGACTATGACTAGACTATGACTAGACTATGACTAGACTATGACTAGACTATGACTAGACTATGACTAGACTATGACTAGACTATGACTAGACTATGACTAGACTATGACTAGACTATGACTAGACTATGACTAGACTATGACTAGACTATGACTAGACTATGACTAGACTATGACTAGACTATGACTAGACTATGACTAGACTATGACTAGACTATGACTAGACTATGACTAGACTATGACTAGACTATGACTAGACTATGACTAGACTATGACTAGACTATGACTAGACTATGACTAGACTATGACTAGACTATGACTAGACTATGACTAGACTATGACTAGACTATGACTAGACTATGACTAGACTATGACTAGACTATGACTAGACTATGACTAGACTATGACTAGACTATGACTAGACTATGACTAGACTATGACTAGACTATGACTAGACTATGACTAGACTATGACTAGACTATGACTAGACTATGACTAGACTATGACTAGACTATGACTAGACTATGACTAGACTATGACTAGACTATGACTAGACTATGACTAGACTATGACTAGACTATGACTAGACTATGACTAGACTATGACTAGACTATGACTAGACTATGACTAGACTATGACTAGACTATGACTAGACTATGACTAGACTATGACTAGACTATGACTAGACTATGACTAGACTATGACTAGACTATGACTAGACTATGACTAGACTATGACTAGACTATGACTAGACTATGACTAGACTATGACTAGACTATGACTAGACTATGACTAGACTATGACTAGACTATGACTAGACTATGACTAGACTATGACTAGACTATGACTAGACTATGACTAGACTATGACTAGACTATGACTAGACTATGACTAGACTATGACTAGACTATGACTAGACTATGACTAGACTATGACTAGACTATGACTAGACTATGACTAGACTATGACTAGACTATGACTAGACTATGACTAGACTATGACTAGACTATGACTAGACTATGACTAGACTATGACTAGACTATGACTAGACTATGACTAGACTATGACTAGACTATGACTAGACTATGACTAGACTATGACTAGACTATGACTAGACTATGACTAGACTATGACTAGACTATGACTAGACTATGACTAGACTATGACTAGACTATGACTAGACTATGACTAGACTATGACTAGACTATGACTAGACTATGACTAGACTATGACTAGACTATGACTAGACTATGACTAGACTATGACTAGACTATGACTAGACTATGACTAGACTATGACTAGACTATGACTAGACTATGACTAGACTATGACTAGACTATGACTAGACTATGACTAGACTATGACTAGACTATGACTAGACTATGACTAGACTATGACTAGACTATGACTAGACTATGACTAGACTATGACTAGACTATGACTAGACTATGACTAGACTATGACTAGACTATGACTAGACTATGACTAGACTATGACTAGACTATGACTAGACTATGACTAGACTATGACTAGACTATGACTAGACTATGACTAGACTATGACTAGACTATGACTAGACTATGACTAGACTATGACTAGACTATGACTAGACTATGACTAGACTATGACTAGACTATGACTAGACTATGACTAGACTATGACTAGACTATGACTAGACTATGACTAGACTATGACTAGACTATGACTAGACTATGACTAGACTATGACTAGACTATGACTAGACTATGACTAGACTATGACTAGACTATGACTAGACTATGACTAGACTATGACTAGACTATGACTAGACTATGACTAGACTATGACTAGACTATGACTAGACTATGACTAGACTATGACTAGACTATGACTAGACTATGACTAGACTATGACTAGACTATGACTAGACTATGACTAGACTATGACTAGACTATGACTAGACTATGACTAGACTATGACTAGACTATGACTAGACTATGACTAGACTATGACTAGACTATGACTAGACTATGACTAGACTATGACTAGACTATGACTAGACTATGACTAGACTATGACTAGACTATGACTAGACTATGACTAGACTATGACTAGACTATGACTAGACTATGACTAGACTATGACTAGACTATGACTAGACTATGACTAGACTATGACTAGACTATGACTAGACTATGACTAGACTATGACTAGACTATGACTAGACTATGACTAGACTATGACTAGACTATGACTAGACTATGACTAGACTATGACTAGACTATGACTAGACTATGACTAGACTATGACTAGACTATGACTAGACTATGACTAGACTATGACTAGACTATGACTAGACTATGACTAGACTATGACTAGACTATGACTAGACTATGACTAGACTATGACTAGACTATGACTAGACTATGACTAGACTATGACTAGACTATGACTAGACTATGACTAGACTATGACTAGACTATGACTAGACTATGACTAGACTATGACTAGACTATGACTAGACTATGACTAGACTATGACTAGACTATGACTAGACTATGACTAGACTATGACTAGACTATGACTAGACTATGACTAGACTATGACTAGACTATGACTAGACTATGACTAGACTATGACTAGACTATGACTAGACTATGACTAGACTATGACTAGACTATGACTATGTTAAGTTTATGATAACAACATTTCTTATCTCTTAGTCATTGGTTTCTGTGTCCTATGTTTTTAATTAAATTGATCGTTTTGTATCGCTTTAGGTTAGAGATATGAGTTTTTTATGAAAATTACTTTTGTCATATTTTGCTCTATATCTTATTTTATCTCCAATTTAAGCCATTGCCTTTTCAATTTAATTTGCAATAAATTAAGAATTAATTGTGACTTTATCTTTAAAACAGTTTTATTTTTAATAAACTTTAAATTTACAAACAATTTAATTTGCTAATAAATTCCATAATTAATTAATAATTTATATCAGTTTAAATATTCTTAAACTATTTAATCGTAATGTAGTAGTTCCAAACTATCTCTGAACTCAAATCTTTTAGAATTGATTTAAAATTCTTGACTGTTTACGCCTATTTTTTTTCTGCTTTACGATTTTTTGCTTCGGCCGTCAAAGTTGGTGTCCAATAAAACCAACCAACACCCCCTGGAGCATCTATTGAAATGTATTTAGCGCCACCTCTTTTTATTTTTGCGAACAAATCTTTTGAATATGTTCTAATGCAACAAAAGAACGGCGTTGAAAGATATAGATATGGCAAAGAAATCTTGTAGCTAAAAATTTTAAGAAAATTCTAAAATAAAAATTTTAGAAAAACTAAATAAATAAACAAAACTAAAGGAAAAAAACTTAAAACAAATTTAAAATCTAATAAAAAAATATATTTGAAAATTTAGCAAAAAATTAATATAAAATTCTGCAAATAAAATATTTATTAGCCAGCACGAGTCACAACTAACTTTTGGACTCAAAGCACCAACAAATATTAATTCAAAATGAATATTGGCTGATCGGTTGGTTGCAGGCAAATTCAGAGGCAAGCGACCGCCAAATATTGCACAAAACAAAAAACAAGGCAACGACACAACATGCAACAAATACACACACATACTTTTAGATGTATTTCCAAATAAAAAAAGTCTTCAAATTGTGGAATATTACACCGGCTGCTACTAGCTTGAATTTTATTAAAGTCAGACTACACCATTTTTTAATGTATATTAAAATTTTTCGATTACATCAAAAATCATGCATTCAAGTTCCAAAACAGAGTGAACGAGAATTATATTGTCGTTGTGGAGGCTAAGATTTTCGACTAATACAAATACAACTTCTCATGCAATTTTGGCACTTAAGTCAATTTAAGAACAATTTAGGTGTAATGTTTCTGAAAGCGATTAAAAATTAGAAAATATTAAACTCAATTGGAAACGGTGTAAAGCAGCCAACCAGCTAAAGATTGTCTGCTAATAAATTCCAAATTATCCACAACCAAAAAATCGCGCAATAAAAAAAAACTCAAATCGAAAACTAAATATTGAAAAAACACATGCAAATATGAACGATCGTTTGTTGCAACAAAATTTGCTTTTAACTATTAAAAACGTAATATTTAAATATTTATTGTAAACAAATTTACATATAAAAACACAAGCGATGGCGTTGGTTTTTTTGTGCCCCGACTTCAGTTTTGGTGGACGCCAAAAATTTGTTTGTTTAAACGCTTTTGAACAAAAAAACAAAAATTTTGATCAAATGGCAGCAACTAAATGGTCAGTCCGATCATTGAAGAAGGCGGCAGCATCATTTGAAAATTTATTGATTTTTTTTGTCAAAATTTCTTTTGTTAATGGCTCTTGAAGGTGTTGAAAACAAATTTTTACTTAATTCAGCCAAATTTGTTATAATAAGTGATATCAAATAATTATTATGCTGATAAGATCTAATCATAAATTTTCTATCAAAATACGAAATTTAGGAAATTTTTCAAAAATTTTCTATTTTTATAGGAAATTTTCCAAAAATTTTCTGTTTTCATAAGAAATTTTGCATAAAATTTCCTATTTTTATAGGAAATTTTTCAAAAATTTCCTATTTTTATACAAAATTTTTCAAAAATTTCCTATTATACAAAATTTTTCAAAAATTTCCTATTATACAAAATTTTTCAAAAATTTCCTATTTTTATACAAAATTTTTCAAAAATTTCCTATTTTTATACAAAATTTTTCAAAAATTTCCTATTTTTATACAAAATTTTTCAAAATTTCCTATTTTTATACAAAATTTTTCAAAAATTTCCTATTTTTATACAAAATTTTTCAAATTTTTCCTATTTTTATACAAAATTTTTCAAAAATTTCCTATTTTTATAAGAAATTTTTCAAAAATTTCCTATTTTTATACAAAATTTTTCAAAAATTTCCTTTTTTTATACAACATTTTTCAAAAATTTCCTATTTTCATACAAAATTTTTCAAAAATTTCCTATTTTTATCGAAAGTTTTTCAAAAATTTCTTATTTTTATACAAAATTTTTCAAAAATTTCCTATTTTTATACAAATTTTTCAAAAATTTCCTATTTTGATACAAAATTTTTCAAAAATTTCCTATTTTTATACAAAATTTTTCAAAAATTTCCTATTTTTATAGGAAGTTTTTCAAAAATTTAATATTTTTATAGGAAATTTTTCAAAAATTTCCTATTTTTATAGGAAATTTTTTATAGGAAATTTTTCAAAAATTTCCTATTTTTATAGGAAATTTTTCAAAAATCTCCTATTTTTATAGGAAATTTTTCAAAAATCTCCTATTTTTATAGGAAATTTTTCAAAAATTTCTTATTTTTATAGGAAATTTTTCAAAAATTTCCTATTTTTATAGGAAATTTTTCAAAAATTTCCTATTTTTATAGGAATTTTTTATAGGAAATTTTTCAAAAATTTCCTATTTTTATAGGAAATTTTTCAAAAATTTCCTATTTTTATAGGAAATTTTTCAAAAATTTCCTATTTTTATAGGAAATTTTTCAAAAATTTCCTATTTTTATAGGAAATTTTTCAAAAATTTCCTATTTTTATAGGAAATTTTTCAAAAATTTCCTATTTTTATAGGAAATTTTTCAAAAATTTCCTATTTTTATAGGAAATTTTTCAAAAATTTCCTGTTTTTATAGGAAATTTTTCAAAAATTTCCTATTTTTATAGGAAATTTTTAAAAAAATTCCTATTTTTATAGGAAATTTTTCAAAAATTTCCTATTTTTATAGGAAATTTTTCAAAAATTTCCTATTTTTATAGGAAATTTTTCAAAAATTTCCTATTTTTATAGGAAATTTTTCAAAAATTTCCTATTTTTATAGGAAATTTTTCAAAAATTTCCTATTTTTATAGGAAATTTTTCAAAAATTTCCTATTTTTATAGGAAATTTTTCAAAAATTTCCTATTTTTATAGGAAATTTTTCAAAAATTTCCTATTTTTATAGGAAATTTTTCAAAAATTTCCTATTTTTATAGGAAATTTTTCAAAAATTTCCTATTTTTATAGGAAATTTTTCAAAAATTTCCTATTTTTATAGGAAATTTTTCAAAAATTTCCTATTTTTATAGGAAATTTTTCAAAATTTTTCAAAAATTTCTTTCTTGTATAGGAAATTTTTCAAAAATTTCCTTTTTTATAGGAAATTTTTTTCTTTTTTTATAGGAAAGTTTTTTAAAAATTTCCTATTTTTTTAAGAAAATTTTTCAAAAATTTCCTATTTTTTAGGGAATATTTCAGAAATTTCATATTTTTTTTAGGAAATTTTTCGAAAATTTCCTATTTTTAGGAAATTTTTCGATAATTTTCCATTTTTTTTTTAGGAAATTTTTCGAAAATTTTCTATTAAAATAAGAAATTTTTTAATAATTTTCTATAAAACTACGAAATTTTTCAAAAATTTCTCAAAGATCAATTTGAAATAATTTCCATAAAATTTTAGTATTTTGTAAATTTAAGTTTCTTAAATTTTTATTAACTCTTCCGTTTTGATCATCAGCAGATTTCCTATTTCCAGAAAAGACCTCATAAACTTTGAATTGAATTTTTAACAATTTCCATGTGTGTTCCAATTGTTGATGTTATAAAATTGAATATGATTTTTAGATTTCCTCTGCTTTTTATTTAGTTAGCGATCGATCGTTGGATCGATCTTAAAGATCGTATTTATTTTGTTTTCATTGAGTATCTTTTTTTGTTTTGTTTATTGTTTATACATAATAATTCTTTTCTTTTCATTTCTTTAATTTTTTGTTTTTTTGCAAAAATTGATTTGATATTTTTGATTTAAACCATTAAATGCTCAATTTCAATCAAATTTCAATTGATTGTTTATTTATTTTCAAATTTATTAAGAAATAAAATTTTAGCTGAATTTCATTTAAATAGTGTTTACAATAAAAAAAATTGAAACTTTTTAATTTTGTTTGAAAATCAAAATTTTTTCTGGGAAGATATGATGAAGTCAAAGGCTATATATGGGGTATTCCGCTGTTTTATGGATATGCCTTGGAATATTGGAAAAAAGAACATTTGCCCTGCAGTTATGAAAGCTGGATCAAAAATACAAAATATTAGTGCAACATGTTGCTGCTGCTGTTGTTGGTGTTCCTCATAATGATGATGATAATGTTGCTGTTGTTAATGTTGGTGATGATGCCTTTAAAATAAACAACATTCGCTTAGATCCCCATTCACTTGTAGCATTTTAAAGCAATATTTTGTTTGTTGTTTTTCCAAACCGCCTGTATGATCATGTTCCGCAACGTGTGAGCTGACATGTTGGTGGTCTGTTCCATAGCATCATCCATCCCATAGCAAAAAAAAAAAAAAAAACTTTCGGATACATGAACATAATAACGATCAACACATTCACTTATTTCACTAAATATTTATAGTCGACTTTATGTTTATAGCGATCAGTTCTGTGAGTACTGGCCACATGAAGTGAAGAAGGAAGTTAGAGTATTCTTAAGTTTATTTCTTGTGTTTGTCTGCATGTGTTTTATGTTTATGAACCATTTTGGCCATTATAATGTTTTGGCTGATCTTTGAAAGGGTTTTTATGTTTTTGATTTTTATACTTTTTTATTTATTTCAGCCAAAAACAAATTTTGTTTGGTTAACCTAAATATTATATTTGGTTATTTGGTTGAATGTGTTTCCTTTAGAATGATAGACAGTGGGTCATGTGGAGGAAGTAATTGATTAGGGGTAATTAAATGTTATTATATGAATAAGTGTTCGTATGATTTTAACTCAGTTTATTTATGCGAAGGTTGCCTTTTATATTTCGGGATTACGCAACTCTAGAGTGCTAAAGACAGATACCTGTTTGGTACTTTTTTAAAAATAGATGGAATCAGGATAGAAAACATAAAAGCATCGGCTTCTTATCTTCTTCATGACCAAATGAATAGTTTGCAGTTTAATTCATTTTAAATAATTATCGAAATTAGTCATACCAACTAAGAAACCTTCGCCGGCTTGTGTGCAACAACTTTGCTAAAGATCATAGCATTATCGAATGCACAATTTACTATTTAAAGAGTGCTCTAAATAAAATTTGTAGTTGATTTTCTCAAATAAAAATCAAACCTTTTAATATAAAAACTCTACAAAATACGCAAATATAATGACATATTATACAAAATCATTTAGCATTAAAATGTTTACTTAGTACTCGGGTTTTGCAAAATTATCGACATTTTTCGGAAACCCTCCCATTAAAGATTTTACAGTTGCTTCTGATACCTTTTTGAAGCATGTGCTCCACCTGCGCTTAAAATCGGACATGTTCTTGGAAATCTTTCCTGTGTTCTTCAATTCCTTTTTTACCAGAGCCCAATACCTTTCCACAGGCCGAAGTTCTGGAAAGTTAGGTGGATTTGCCTCACGTGGTACAAAAATTACATTATTCTTTGAGTACCACTCAAGTGCCTTTTTTCCATAATGGCATGATGCCAAATCGGGCCAAAAAAATGTAGTCACTCTGTGCTCTCTTAAAAAGGGTAACAACCGTTTTTGTAGGCACTCCTTTATATAAATTTCTGTGTTTATTGTGCCAGATGCCACAAATACTTTACTTCTTTTGCCACAACTGCAAATAGCTTGCCACACGAGAAACTTCTTAGGGAATTTTGTTTGTTTTTTTGTGCGAAACTCTTGCCGAACATTGCCCCGTTTATCAGCAACATAAAAATCTTGACCAGGAAGTTGAGAAAAGTCTGCCAGTATGTATGTTTCATCATCCATCACACAACAGGTGTATTTTTTATAAAAATCAGACTTCAATTTTTTCGCTCGTTTTTTTGCTTCTAAGTTCTTTATAGCCTTGCGATCTGGAACCTTTTGGACTTTGTATGTCTTCAGTCCAGCATAAGCTTTGACTCTATGTGCAAAATTCGTAGAACATTTCACCGTACGAGCTGCTTTTCTTAAAGAAGTGTTAGGCGCTCTTCGAAAGAGTCGCTCGACTTCTTTTGCCTTACCAATATCTGTAGGACCTTTTTTCCTCCCTGATCCAGGTTTTCTTTCAATGCTCAGGTTCTCCTTATACCATCTGATGGCATTAGAAACCGTTCGAGGGTCAACTTTCAAATTTTTAGCTATTTTTTTAAAAGTCCATGACGGATTTTTTTGAAAAGTTTTAATTATATTTTCACGAACTTTTTTTTCGCAGTCCATTTTAATTGAAATAACTATTGAAAATTAATAATTTCTAAAATAATAGTATCTGACATATCTATAGAAACTAACTTGATCAAAAAATAAATTATTTCTTGCACTATGTGTAAATTTTGTCTAAAATAGTAAATGCATATTTTTTTTAGAACACTCTTTAATTAATTTTGAGTAGTTTTCAGTGGCGCCACCTGTCAGAAAATTGTCATATTAACTAAGAAACCTTCGCCGGCTAATGCCTAACAACGATGCTAATGATCATAGCATAATCAAATGCACAGTTTACGATTTAATTTACTTTGAGTAATTTTCAGTGGCGCCACCTGTCAGAATGGTCGTATCAACTAGGAAACCTTCGTCGGCTCATGCGTAACAACATTATTATTATTAATCACAGCATGATCATATGTACAGTTTACGATTTAATTTACTTTGAGTAATTTGGAGTAGCGGCACCTGTCGGAAATTGGTTATAACAACTAAGAAACCTTTGTCGGCTCATTTGCAACAACTTTGCTGAAGATCATAGCATGATTACATGCAGCTTACGATTTAATTAATTTTGAGTAATTTTCAGTGGCGCCACCTGTTGGAAATTGGACATACCAACTAAGAAACCTTCTTCGGCTCATGCGTAACAACATTGCTAATAATCATACTGTGATCAAATGCACAGTTTACGATTTAACTTTGAGCAATTTTCAGTGACACCATCTATCGGAAATTGGTTACAACAACTAAAAAAACCTTTGTAGACTTATCCGCAACAACTTTGCTAACCATCATAGCATGATCAAATGCGCCACTGAAAATTACTCAAAGTGAATTAAATCGCAAGCTGGGCATTTGATAATGCTATAATCTGCAGTAGTTGTTGTGACCATTTTCCGACATGAAAGTCGAGGTTTTTACGTGGACACACTACCGTACAGGCCTATTCCACGGTGCTCTCAACACCGGGTGGTAAAATACGTCCACCAGCGCCCGGATATACATCCGTACCAAATTGAAACCATGCTTTTTGGACAAGGTTTCCCCTTTGGTGGGGGCGGAGCTATCTAACCTCCTTCCGGTCTATGGGTACGGCACCCGGTTGCAATGCAACTCCACATCGAACTTACGTTCTACCCGCGATTTTGGGTATAACCACAGCCACCACGATGCTCCCAACTGGGGCCACACCAATAGTCAGACTGGAACCGAAATTCCAGGGGCTTCTGACTCCCGTGGTACCAGACAAAGTCTCTGGTCGGACTTCGTGGATAAGCCACTACCAGTAAATGCCCCCAAAAAAGGCTAGGGACTGGTTCCCTCACACACACATTCACACAACACATGACCACCTTATATATCTCGAACACATTTTTGGGAATGAAAAGGCTACCCGGGATCCGTCTCAGCCCCAGAAGACCAGGTATTCTCCCAAGAACACCGGGAGGGCCGAGTCGGACCCCAAGGGAGCCTATTCACCCAAAATTGTATTACTGCCTAGCACTTGAAGAACGAATTCTTCGCCTACTGAAAACCTCTAACACATATTCAGCCACACTTCTCACCCTTTCCTGGGTGCAAAGCACCCCACTCACATCGTAACCGTCCTGAGTCCTAACTACCCCCCAAGCTTCTAAATTTCTTATGTCCGAGTAAAACGGGCATTCACACAACACATGCTTCCAATCCTCACATTCTGACCCACAATCACACTCAGCAGTATCACTCAACGTACGCTTATGCAGGAATTCATTAAGGGAGCCATGCCCGGTAAGAATGAAACCCAGACTCAGAGTAAATCTAAAGTCAGGATTTTCCATTACAAATCGAACACTCTGCATAAACCTGTACGTAACCCTACCTTTCACACTTGCATCCCATCTAGATTGCCACCTAGAAAGGACACACTCATTCAGAACTTCCTTTTGCTCATTTGCACTTCTACTTGCTATACCATTCAAATCCGCCCAATCATTCTCAATCAGCCCTATCCCTCTTTTTAACCGGAAGGCAACACATCGACGTGTAACCTCCAAGTCAAGCGGAGGGACTCCTACCAATACCTGCAATGCCTCAGTAGAGACAGTACGACAAACTGGCACACACGCTAGTAGCATAGTCCTTTGACATGATAGAAGTGTCCTGAGTCCCCAAACGGTCTTGACGGCGTCACACCACACCACTGCACCATATGCTGCACAAGCAACAAATAGCCCAGAGTAAATAATGCGTACCGCACGACCACCAAGGCCCCAGTCACTTCTAAGCACCCTACGGACCATACCAACCACTCCTCCTATTTTATTTCTCACACGCTCCAGATGAACTCTAAAGTTCATTCTCTCATTCATAGTTATCCCCAAATACTTGACCTCAGTCGAATATTTAAGGCTAACACCATTCAGCCTTAACAGTGGAGGTCGATTTACTGACAAAGTACCCTTGAGTAGCATTGTCGTCGACTTATCCACTGCAACATTCACTCCTACACTATCTCCCCATTCACTAACATCACGTAGCATCTGTTCACCAATTCTCTCGATTTCAGCCCGAGACTGACCTTCGACTAGAATCAACAAATCATCCGCATACGCACAAACCTTGCAGACCAGTCCAAGTCGCCGCAGCAATGGATCCATCATCAGGTTCCAAATAAATGGACCACATATGGAACCCTGCGGGCAACCTCGAACTACATTCGCACTAACACTTTCATTCGCACCAATCACACAAGCTGACCTATCTTCAAAATAACTCTTCCACAATTCATATTCACAACACCCTACCTCACGCAATCTCTCCAAAACACACCTCCAGCATAGGTAGTCAAACGCTCCCTTAAAATCTATGAAAATTCCTAGAACATACTTACTGCTACTTGCATTCACACAATTCTTTACATACATCCATGCATCCTCAACACTAAGACCTTTTTTAAACCCGAATTGCCATTCACAGCTATCCTCATTCATACTGTTCTGAAGCCTATGTACCATTATCCTTTCCAGGACTTTACCAAGCACTGGAAGGAGACTGATACCCCACCATTTTCCGACAGGTGGCGCCACTGGAAACTACTCAAAATTAATTTAATCGTAGTTTCCAGTGGCGATTAAATTAATTTTGAGTAGTTTCCAGTGGCGCCACCTGTCGGAAAATGGTCACAACAACTAAGAAACCTTTGTCGCAACAACTTTGCCGAAGATTATAGCATTATCAAATGCCCAGCTTGCGATTTAATTCACTTTGAGTAATTTTCAGTGGCGCCACCTGCAGGGAATCCGTTATACTAACTAAGAAACCTTCGCCGGCTTATGCGCAACAACTTTGCTATTCTGTAAAAGAACATACAGAGAGATAAACATTAATTTGCTTAAAAAATATAAAGTTACCAATTTCCTTTTCCCCTTTTTATCCCCTAATTTTAAAAAAGTTCCATATGCATAGTTAGAATTTCTTTGGTATAAATTGAATTCGGTAAATTTTATTAAAACGCACTTAACATTTTGTTTATATTGATATTACTTTTTGAGATGTTAAATTATCATTTTATCCCTTTTTTACTTATTTTGTCCCCGAAATCAAAAAGGTACCAAATTCGTATTCAATATTATTTTCATATCTATTAATTGCATTATGTTAAGTTTCCTTCTATAAATGAGAGTGTGTTAAAAAAGTACCAAAAAAACTATTTTCGACCTTCCCTATCGGATATAGTTTCAAAAAAGTACCAAACACCTATTCGCTTATTTTGATAGATATTCAAAATGTAATTTTAATTTTGTTTTTTTCTATACTTATTACTTTAGGATATATCACGTTTTAAATTTCTACCCTTTTTACCCGTTTTTACCCCCTTAGCGTGAACAAGATTTTTCAGTTTTATTATACCCTTCACCATCGTAGGGTATTGATTAAGCGGTGTTAGTCCGCCCGTCTGGACGGCTGGCTGGACCACCAAGTAAACCATGTAATCAAAGAACAGGTCGCTATTCTAAAGATAATTCGATGAAATTTGGCACAGATCATTTTTTGATAGTGGGACCATGGCTATTGAAATCCGTCAAAATCGGTCCATTATTTATTGTACCTCCCATAGGTCCCACTTCCCGGAATTGATATATTGGCTATAAATATCAGTATTTTTTTCATGAAATTTAAAATAAATACTGCTTATATAAACTTAAATCACTGTACCAATTTTCGTTGAAATCGGTCCACATTTGACCATAGCTCCCATACAAACTCTTCTGCCAAAACGCACTAAATGAGACAAAAATCTCAAAAACGCTCGTAAATCTGAAGATGAGAATTTTAACCCCTTAAAAAGAAATGACGAGTGTCGCCCGCAAACATTTTCTGTGCCAAATTCGAAATTGACGGGCTATGCCCGCCACATATTTAAATGTTTCAAAAGCAGTAGTAGTAAATTAAAATGTTTCTTCGAAATTAAATCGTGTCGCAAGGGGTTAAGCATACAACTGTAATCAATTTGCTAAATTTCGAGATAATCGGTCCACATTTGGCCCTAGCCCTCATATAAGTCCACATGACAGCAACAGCTTAAATATATAAATTTTGAGAAAATATTTGTATGATGGCCGAATTTAGCAAATATTTTTCATTACACAGATAAAAGAACACCTTTGACCTTAAAGGTGAAGGGTATCGTATTTTCGGGCTTGACTGACTATAGTACTTTCTTACTTGTTTTTTCTTTAAATTTATGTTGGCCTTTCTGGCGTCAAGTACAAAAATAAGGATTTCTGGACTAGAAAGTAAATCAACAACTGTCCCTTAGAGGTACCCAGATGCTATAATAAATTTTTGGACCTCCATATTCAAAAGATCTGTTAACGTACAAACAAGAGTTATCTAGGTGATAACCCCTTAAGATTTGCTAGGTGTGGGCGATGGCAGGTAGTGACATATGGGACCAGTAGAGTGGTTCGAAAACAAAGTTGAGTCAGTCACCCCCTTGGGTTAAAGATTATGTTTAAACAATTCTATTTTTTTACCACGCCTACAAATACCGCCCTTTTTTGTATTTTATAACCTGTGTCGCCATCTTTAGTCCGATCATAACACTTTATATATCTGTATTCATGGCTCAGTAAGAGCTACATTCTCTCTTTAATATTTTTTTTACTACCGCGTCAATTTCTAGTTATATTTTTCTAAAATTCGATTCGTACCCATCCTAATCGAACCGAGTACAAATGTACTTTTTAAAAGTTATGACTATAAAATAACTTCGTAGTAAAAAACTATCAAAGAGAGAAATGTAGCCCTTACAGAGCAGCGAACACCGATATATAAAATGTTGTGATCGGACTTAAAATAGCGATACAGTAAACAAAATACTAAAACGGCGGTATTTGTAGGCGTGGTGAAAAAATAAAAAAAAAAAATTTGAGTGCACCCACTGTATTTCAAAACAATGTTGGTGTGCCACACATGGGGTTAATTAGATTCTTCTTGCCATGATCACTCAGAGGCAGAGAGAGAGAGTAAAAGTCTGGTGTGCCACACATGGGGTTAATTAGATTCTTCTTGCCATGATCACTCAGAGGCAGAGAGAGAGAGTAAAAGTCTGTCCGAAAAGGCCTCAAGCTTTTGTTAATCGAAGCATAAAGATTTAGTTTTAGACATATTAAACGATTAACCATTTATTTTGGCCAATATTTTAAATTAGACCAATAATTTGAAAAATTGTGGCGTATTTTGTTGTCTAATGATTTCAAATTTTCGTTTTAGTCTGTTAATTTTGGATACCAAATATTTGCAGCTACAATTTAAAAAGCTTAATGTTGCATGTGTTAACAATTTGTGGCACGTCACATCTTTTAACACTAATTGCTAACAAAGTGTATACAAAAAAATAATTAAATGCTTAATACACAGTTTGAAAAAATTAGACCTAAATCGAAAGTGTATTTTTTACTTCATATTATAAAACTTTTTTAAAAGTTTTAAATTGTTTTCCATCCGCTTTGAAAAGGTGTTTATTCAATCATTCATTGAGTTAATTTCAACGCTTTTCTAAACGTTCTATGCGCCCATTATTATTCTTAGACCATAAACCACCAAATCAATGGGTCATATGGACAAGATCATTGAAGTGCATAAAGTGGGTTAAATGTTTGCTTTAGATATCGATTGTAATATTCATTTCAATGAACTTTGTAATTGAAAAAAAAAACTTAAATTAAAAGATTTGTTTAAAGTTGAAATAATACCCAAAAATTTTCGAAATCCAAAAAAAAAAAATCTCAAATAAATTTTAAACAAAAAAGTTCTATAGCTTTTCATTATGTTAACGTTACAATTAAGTTTTTCATCTGCATATGGTGGCCCTGATATTATTCACATTCTGGTTTCGTTTAATACAAATTTTATATGTAAGTATGATCAGTAGCCTCCTCATATGGATCATATTTAAAAAATCATTTGGCATCAGTGATCATTTGTTGTGTTACGACAAATTTGGCGTCATATTTGCACAGATGTTCTTTATTAAATGAACAAAAAGCACGTGTGACTGCAAACTGGTCAAATGTAATAAAAGATAAAATAACTAGACGGTATCTGATGATCATTTACATATGTCAAGAACAGAGCTTTAAAAGAATAAAATCAATAATCGGAAAATAAGAAGCATAATCATAAAACAGCCATATTCACTCTGTGTTTTTACTAACACGTGTGGTAGGAAGAAAAGTACGATCATGATCACTTTGATTTATGACTTAAGTAAACATCAGTCATCAGCTGCATCTGGGCTAGAAACTTTTCTTTATTTACAAAACACAAATGAAATTCTATGACGTACATCATCCTTAGCATTTGGTTAAAAAGTTACTGTTTCTCCAAAAAAAAAAAAAAAAAAAAAAAGAAAAACATGTGCTGATTATTTCTGGCCCTGTTGATGATCTTGCCTTGTCGATCATCGTCAATTTTGTGTTATTTTTTTTTAGAATTTCGCTTTCTTTGCACAATATCAACATCAACACCCATCACCTCCATCATCATCACCATCGCCACGATCATCATAATTTTTCCTACAAACAATTGGCAGATTCAATTTCTCATAATTTTATAGAGGCATACATGGGCCAAAAGGAGTGTGCAATGAACTCAAATGTGTTCCACATTGGATTTGATGCATTTCTTAGGCCTTTTGGAAAATTTATAGTCTAACAAATTTGTTTATTTTATTTATTGGCAAATCAAAAATGCTTTGATCTGGTATTAAAAAAATTTGAGACATATAAGAAAAACATTATAGACCAGCAAACATTTTGATGAACAATCCAAATCCTTTTGAACTTGAAACGTAAGCAAATTCAAATTTCAAATCATTTTAATTATAGAAATGGAACACAAACATAATTTGTATTAAGTTCACCGTGCAATGATAGTAATATACATATGATTTGTTTGCTGGGTTAATTTGACACACTCACAAAACATTTGTTTGCTCTATTCGCGAATGTGTAACTAGGTTAGTAAGTTCCATAGGCAAGATCTCAAAATAATATGCACAATTCATCAAAATTTGTTGTAGTCAATAAACAACAAATCATATCATCTCAGAACTTTGATGGCTATAGAGTCCAAATATTTACATAACCTAAAAAATTTGAAAATAATTTAAACAATTATGTAATAACAGTCATAGTCTAGTCATAGTCTAGTCATAGTCTAGTCATAGTCTAGTCATAGTCTAGTCATAGTCTAGTCATAGTCTAGTCATAGTCTAGTCATAGTCTAGTCATAGTCTAGTCATAGTCTAGTCATAGTCTAGTCATAGTCTAGTCATAGTCTAGTCATAGTCTAGTCATAGTCTAGTCATAGTCTAGTCATAGTCTAGTCATAGTCTAGTCATAGTCTAGTCATAGTCTAGTCATAGTCTAGTCATAGTCTAGTCATAGTCTAGTCATAGTCTAGTCATAGTCTAGTCATAGTCTAGTCATAGTCTAGTCATAGTCTAGTCATAGTCTAGTCATAGTCTAGTCATAGTCTAGTCATAGTCTAGTCATAGTCTAGTCATAGTCTAGTCATAGTCTAGTCATAGTCTAGTCATAGTCTAGTCATAGTCTAGTCATAGTCTAGTCATAGTCTAGTCATAGTCTAGTCATAGTCTAGTCATAGTCTAGTCATAGTCTAGTCATAGTCTAGTCATAGTCTAGTCATAGTCTAGTCATAGTCTAGTCATAGTCTAGTCATAGTCTAGTCATAGTCTAGTCATAGTCTAGTCATAGTCTAGTCATAGTCTAGTCATAGTCTAGTCATAGTCTAGTCATAGTCTAGTCATAGTCTAGTCATAGTCTAGTCATAGTCTAGTCATAGTCTAGTCATAGTCTAGTCATAGTCTAGTCATAGTCTAGTCATAGTCTAGTCATAGTCTAGTCATAGTCTAGTCATAGTCTAGTCATAGTCTAGTCATAGTCTAGTCATAGTCTAGTCATAGTCTAGTCATAGTCTAGTCATAGTCTAGTCATAGTCTAGTCATAGTCTAGTCATAGTCTAGTCATAGTCTAGTCATAGTCTAGTCATAGTCTAGTCATAGTCTAGTCATAGTCTAGTCATAGTCTAGTCATAGTCTAGTCATAGTCTAGTCATAGTCTAGTCATAGTCTAGTCATAGTCTAGTCATAGTCTAGTCATAGTCTAGTCATAGTCTAGTCATAGTCTAGTCATAGTCTAGTCATAGTCTAGTCATAGTCTAGTCATAGTCTAGTCATAGTCTAGTCATAGTCTAGTCATAGTCTAGTCATAGTCTAGTCATAGTCTAGTCATAGTCTAGTCATAGTCTAGTCATAGTCTAGTCATAGTCTAGTCATAGTCTAGTCATAGTCTAGTCATAGTCTAGTCATAGTCTAGTCATAGTCTAGTCATAGTCTAGTCATAGTCTAGTCATAGTCTAGTCATAGTCTAGTCATAGTCTAGTCATAGTCTAGTCATAGTCTAGTCATAGTCTAGTCATAGTCTAGTCATAGTCTAGTCATAGTCTAGTCATAGTCTAGTCATAGTCTAGTCATAGTCTAGTCATAGTCTAGTCATAGTCTAGTCATAGTCTAGTCATAGTCTAGTCATAGTCTAGTCATAGTCTAGTCATAGTCTAGTCATAGTCTAGTCATAGTCTAGTCATAGTCTAGTCATAGTCTAGTCATAGTCTAGTCATAGTCTAGTCATAGTCTAGTCATGGTCTGGTCATGGTTATTTCGTACATACACTAGGAAGATATGCCTCATTTTCTTTGGTGATATTAATGAGTCATAAAATCTAAATAATTTGCCAAAAAATACGAAAAAGAATTAAATAAATGCAGACAAAATTGTCAACAAAATAAATTCCTGGGCGTTTTAGGTTCAAAGATTGTTTGTAAAGGGAAAATTAATAAGTGGCGTCAAGAAAAGATAAAATATGTTACCATACATTAGTTTGTGCACAATGGGAGATTTTTGAAAAAAGGCAAACACAAGTATAAATAATATGAAATGCCATTTTAGATTAAAAAGTGTCTCAAGTTTTATACAAAATTAAAACTTACTTACCTTTTCTTCATCTGCACCTAAGTTATGTTGATTTTTTGAGATATGTCAACATAAATTTTGCATTTCTCAAAAATCTATAATCCAAATCATTTCATTGCTACAAATTAATGACACCTGCAAACAAAAGAAAACCAGTAGAATTTGATTAAAAAATTTAAAACTACGTAGTATTTACTTAAAGAGTGTTCTAAAAAAATATGCATTTACTATTTTAGACAAAATTTATCCATAGTGCAAGAAATAATTTATTTTTTGATCAAGTTAGTTTCTATAGATATGTCAGATACTATTATTTTAGAAATTATTAATTTTCAATAGTTATTTCAATCAAAATGGACTGCGAAAAAAAGTTCGTGAAAATATAATTAAAACTTTTCAAAAAAATCCGTGATGGACTTTTTAAAAAATAGCTAAAAATTTGACCCTCGAACGGTTTCTAATGCCATCAGACGGTATAAGGAAAACCTGAGCATTGAAAGAAAACCTGGATCAGGGAGGAAAAAAGGTTCTACAGATATTGGTAAGGCAAAAGAAGTCGAGCGACTCTTTCGAAGAGCGCCTAACACTTCTTTAAGAAAAGCAGCTCGTACGGTGAAATGTTCTACGAATTTTGCACATAGAGTCAAAGCTTATGCTGGACTGAAGACATACAAAGTCCAAAAGGTTCCAGATCGCAATGCTATAAAGAACTTAGAAGCAAAAAATCGAGCGAAAAAATTGAAGTCTGATTTTATAAAAAAATACACCTGTTGTGTGATGGATGATGAAACATACGTACTGGCAGACTTTTCTCAACTTCCTGGTCAAGATTTTTATGTTGCTGATAAACGGGGCAATGTTCGGCAAGAGTTTCGCACAAAAAAACAAACAAAATTCCCTAAGAAGTTTCTCGTGTGGCAGACTATTTGCAGTTGTGGCAAAAGAAGTAAAGTATTTGTGGCATCTGGCACAATAAACACAGAAATTTATATAAAGGAGTGCCTACAAAAACGGTTGTTACCCTTTTTAAGAGAGCACAGAGTGACTACATTTTTTTTGGCTCGATTTGGCATCATGCCATTATGGAAAAAAGGCACTTGAGTGGTACTCAAAGAATAATGTCATTTTTGTACCACGAGAGGCAAATCCACCTAACTGTCCAGAACTTCGGCCTGTGGAAAGGTATTGGGCTCTGGTAAAAAAGGAATTGAAGAACACAGGAAAGATTTCCAAGAACATGTCCGATTTTAAGCGCAGGTGGAGCACATGCTTCAAAAAGGTATCAGAAGCAAATGTAAAAT
Organism: Stomorhina lunata; assembly: GCA_933228675.1. Classification (NCBI taxonomy): domain Eukaryota; kingdom Metazoa; phylum Arthropoda; class Insecta; order Diptera; family Rhiniidae; genus Stomorhina; species Stomorhina lunata. Next base: position 43,030,949 of record OW121742.1, on the reverse strand, counting down.
CTTTAATGGGAGGGTTTCCGAAAAAAGTCGATAATTTTGCAAAACCCGAGTACTAAGTAAACATTTTAATGCTAAATGATTTTGTATAATATGTCATTATATTTGCGTATTTTGTAGAGTTTTTATATTAAAAGGTTTGATTTTTATTTAAGAAAATCCAACTACAAATTTTATTTAGAGCACTCTTTATACAAATTTGGTCTTTAGACTATAAACTACAATATTTGTTTCTGAAATTGAAGAAAATTATCAAAATAATTTCGGGAATAAACCAAAAATCATTAAGATAAAATCAAATGCGAAACGTAATTAAACTATTAAAGACAATCAAAATTGAAAAAAAAAACACACGCAAAATATTAAGACATTTGTACCTAAATATAAATTATGTAGGAAGGCAGTCTTAAAAGTTTTTAAAAGCAAGAAGGCAAGCAAAAAGTCATACTACAGTTGAAGATATTATTACCACAAAATTTCCTTATCAATCACTCAACAAAGTACTTAATTTTCCTTCCTTGCATTTAACTGATAAAAAAACTTTTCAAGTACATTTTAAGTTCAAATGTACTTGTTTCCCACAAAATTGCGTCCCCATTAATGTCTAATTCTAGATACTAGACAAAGGTGCCCGGCCTCAGTGAGCCTCTTATCATATCGGAATATTTATTTTGCCAGGTGTTTTTCTTTTTTTTAAGGTCTGAGGAAATACTAGAAGTTTTTTTTTTTGGTTTTTAGGTGCAAACCATCATCATCATTTTTGTCATCGTCGTCATTACCTTCAATATTTTACGCTTATGAAATAATTAGATTTTCTTATCAATTTAGTACAAATTGTAAATAATGAGGGAAAACAACACAAAATTTGCTAAATATTTGCTAATTTAACAGGTGGTTGCACTTAAATTAAAAGAAATCTTTATGATCGTTTTAATGTTAATTAAACAAATCAGATACCAATAAATACGACAACGCACTTGAGCACAAGCAGGTGGGATTTATGGTAGGAATCATAAAAAATTACTACTTTATTAGAAATGAAGTTCATTTTAAGAGAAAGACGTATGTATGTATGTATGTATATGGGTATATAATATACTCAGTCGATAGACTATTTAACAACAAGTAAACTTTGAACCGCCAAAAAATTCAACTATTATGAATTTGAAGAACTTGTTTGGGCCTCAAGGAAAAACACGATGAATTTCATCAAAATCGGAGATGTTGGAAATAAAACTTTGTGTTTTCTATCGAAAACTCTTTTTATACCCACCATCAAAAAGAATGGGGGGTATATTAAAATTGTCATTCCATTTGTAATTTCCTTAAAATTGGCTCAAAAACCAAAAGCGACAGATGTATATTCTGAATCCTTATGAAATTCTAAGACGATTGAGCGATGTCCGTCTGTCTGTCATTTTCAATACATAACTTTTTCAAGATAAAGAAAGTACTTTTATACAATTTTGTCCTCTAGCTCTTTTCGTTAAGGAGCTATTGTGCTTTTATCTGACGGACAGACGGACATAAACCCATTTTGTTTTTGTATTTTTGTGTTTCCGTAAATTTTTTCGATGGGAGCTGCCCAGTAAGAAAAAAGGTTTATTCTCAAATTGAGGATGATTTGAAAATAAATCTTTTTTTCAAAGGTCAAACGTTTGAAACTGATTTGATACTGATTTGAGAATAATAGCGTTCTCAACAAAAAGGGGACTTTATTCTCAAATTGAGAAATGCCTCTATTCTCAAATCATTATCAAACCTTATTCTCAAAGGTTTTTCAAATGTGGATATCATCTACATGTGGAACATAAATAAAATGGCGTAGTATTTTTAAGTTTGTTTATTTTGTTTTTGAAAAATGTGCATCATATTTAAATTCATTTGCTTAAACTATAATTTTTTTATTGTTAGGTAAAAAAATTTTAAGAAACAAAGAAAATTTACTTATGCATATAAATATTATTGAATTTTTAATCTTGAAAATTTCAAGCAAGGTTTTGTGTTCAAATATGGATCAATTTTAGAAAATCTGAAAAAAATAACGAATTTCTTTGAAATGCAATGCCATTCCATTAAAATATCTTAAACATTAATTTTATTTAACATAAATTATTTTTTTTTTTTAATGTTTGAAAAAAATTAAAATAAGGTTTGATATCAAATTTATATAACACCATTTTTCAAATTATTCTCAAATCATCTTAGGGTTTGATAATGATTTGAGGATGACCTTTATTCTCAATTTGAGAAACGATCATTTTTCAAACGTTTATTCTCAAATGAACCCTCATTTCAAAATGAATGTGAATTTCAAACATCTGTTCAGGTTTGAAAAAAGTTTGAAAAAAAACGTTTGATATCAAATGTAAAAGTCATCATATTTCAAACGTTTGACACTGTTCTTACTGGGTGTGGTCAAATGGTGAGCGAATTTGACAAAATTTTAATTGGCCAAAGTTATTACAGTTTATAATTTATTGGCATTTAAATGTATTTCAGGTGAAATTTAGGCTGTTTCCGTAAGTTTTTGTATGGGAGCTATGGTTAAATGTGAACCGATTTCGATCAAATTTCATATGCTGCCTAGTGCTTATGTAAAACTTTTATATACCAAATTACCATCATACCTATTATAATTTGTCAGCAATGAGCCAAGACGGAGTTATACGGGAGCTATAGTTAAATATGGACCGATTTTGGCCAATAGCAATGAAGAAAATTTTTGCAAAGTTTCAGTGAAGTAGCTCCTTTCGTTTAGGAGTTATCGTGATTTCAACAGACTGACGGACAGACAGTTAGACGGACAGACAGACAGACAGATAGACAGACAGACAGACAGACAGACAGACGGACAGACAGACAGACAGACAGACAGACAGACAGACAGATAGACAGACAGACAGACAGACAGACAGACAGACAGACAGATAGGCAGACAGACAGACAGACAGACAGACAGACAGACAGACAGACAGACAGACAGACAGACAGATAGGCAGACAGACAGACAGACAGACAGACAGACAGACAGACAGACAGACATACATACATACATACATACATACATACATACATACATACATACATACATACATACATACATACATACATACATACATACATACATACATACATACATACATACATACATACATACATACATACATACATACATACATACATACATACATACATACATACATACATACATACATACATACATACATACATACACACATACATACATACATACATACATACATACATACATACATACATACATACATACATACATACATACATACATACATACATACATACATACATACATACATACATACATACATACATACATACATACATACATACATACATACATACATACATACATACATACATACATACATACATACATACATACATACATACATACATACATACATACATACATACATACATACATACATACATACATACATACATACATACATACATACATACACACATACATACATACATACATACATACATACATACATACATACATACATACATACATACATACATACATACATACATACATACATACATACATACATACATACATACATACTTACATACATACATACATACTTACATACATACAGACATACAGACAGACAGACAGACAGATAGACAGACAGAGAGCTGTGTGTCTCTCTGTCTGTCTATCAGACAGACAGAGAGACATACAGACCACACAGACAGAAAGCCAGACTGACAGACAGACAGACAAACAGACAGACGGACGGATAGAAAGGCAGACAGACACACAGACAGACAGATAGACAGACAGAGAGACACACAGACAGAGAGACATACAGACCACACAGACAGAAAGCCAGACTGACAGACAAACAGACAGACGGACGGATAGAATGGCAGACAGACAGACAGACAGACAGACAGACAGACAGACAGACAGACAGACAGACAGACAGACAGACAGACAGACAAGCAGACAGACAGACAGACCCACCTTTTAGTACACCAATAGGCTTAGAATCACTTTCTAAGTCGATTTCGCGATGCCAGACCGTCTGTCCGTTCGTTCGTCTGGCTGGCTGGACCCCCATGTAAACCATGTAATCAAACTGCAGGTCGCAATTCTAAAGATAATATGATGAAATTTGGCTATAGAAATGGCTATTGAAATTCGTCAAAATCGGTAAATTATTTACGGTACCTGCTATAGGTCCCACTTCCCGGAATTGATATATTGGTTACAAATATAAATATTTTTCAATGAAATTTAAAACAAATACTGCTTACGTATACCAAGATCACTGTCAAATTTTGTTGAAATCGGTCCACATTTGACCATAGCTCCCATACAAAAACTCTTCTGTCAAAACGTAGTAAATAAGGCAAAAATATCTAAAATGCTCATAAATCTGAAGTTAATAAGAATTTTGAGTTTATTTTTTGAATACATAATTTTTGTATAAGCTGCAATTAATTTGTCAAATTTCGTGGTAATCGGTTAACATTTGACCCTAGCTCTCATACAAGTCCAAATGACGGAAACAGCTTAAATATATAAGTTTTAAGAAAATGTTTGTATGATGGCAAAATTTAGCAAATATTTATTTTTATATAGGAAAAAGAACACCATCGACCTAAGTGGTGAAGGGTATCGTATGGTCGGGCTTGACCGACTATAGCGGTTTATTACTTGTTAATTATAAGATAAGTAAGATAAGGAGAGTCAGATTCTAGTCATATCATTCTTTCTTCATAAACTAAAGATTAACCTTCTGTTAACTTTCCTTTAAGTTATCAGATGGACTCTAAAAATAAAGTTATTAAAATATTATATTCATCTCTTGTTCATATTTGCTAAACAATTTTTTTTTTGTCTTCATTAATTTGGGGGTAAAATTTCATGTCTTGAGCCAACAATCTGCCACTGTTTAACAAAAGCTACTGTTACAGCAACGGCTGTCATGCAAGTTCCCAAATGCAGTCACATGTTAGACGTAAAGCCTAAATATTAAGGCTTGACTGTCTGTCTGTCCGTCCGTCTGTCAGTATAAGTTATGCTGCCATAAGACATGAGTTCGTGCCATAAGTGAGCTCTGACTTGGAAGACTCAAGTGATGAATAAATAATATGACACCTCATTTAGATTAGAATAAAGTGAAAACAGAATAACTTTCACTAATGGGTTACAGTAACTTTAGAAGAAGTAGAAAAAAAAACCCACCCGTAATAAAAAAAACAACAAAACTTTTCCATAATTTCCCTGAGGATCTTTAAAGGGATATGAATAAATATTCTAGATGTTCAAGGGGTTAAATTAGGAATTCAAAATAAAGTTATCAAAACATGAAATCATTTAAGTTGGGGGTAAATATGTCATATGTTATTTTTTGAACTTAAGTAAATTTAATAGTCAAATATTTTTAATCAGGAGAATTTATGTAAAACTGGATATTTAAGAGATGTAGCTTTTGTAAGAGATTTGAGATAAAGATCAGTTTAGCCTTAATAATAAACAGAAATCCTATTTAAGTCCTATTTTCCGTCCTTCCTATAAATTTATGACACCTGATAAAATTTTTTTTTTTTTTAATTTGGACCAATCATAAAAACCTGGCCACCTGTTTACTTTTTTATACCCACCATCAAAAAGAGTGGGGGTATATTGAGATTGTCATTCCCTTTATAATTTCCTTAATATTGGCTCAAAAACCAAAATTGAAGTATCTTCTGAATCCTGATGAAATTCTAAGACGATTGAGCGATGTCCGTCTGTCTGTTGTCGGCACGATAAAACCTTCATGAAAGGATATAGGTCACTGAAATTTGGCACAAGTATTCTTCATTTCTTGGAAAATTTTGGTATTGAATTCGGGCAAAATCGGTTCACATTTGACCATAGCTCCCGTATAACCTCGTCTAGGCTAATCGCTTATTTGCTAATAGATGACAAATAATAACAGCTATGATAACAAAATTTGATATCTAGAAGTTCTACATAAGCACTAGGCAGCATATAAGATTTCATCGAAATCGGTTCACATTTAACCATTGCTCCCACACAAAAAACTTATGGAAACAGCCTAAATTCCACCTGAAATACACTTAAATGCCAATAAATGATAAACTGTAATAGCTTTGGTCACTCAATTTAGCACAAGGAAGTCTTATGTCAATGCCAATTAGTGTGCAAAATTTTGTTAGAATCGGTCACCATTTGACCATAGCTTCCATATAAAAAACTAACGGAAACACAAAAATACTAAAAGAAAAGGGGGTTTATGTCCGTCTGTCCGTCAAATAAAAGGGCGATAGCGCCTTAACGAAAAGGGCTACAGCAACAAAATTTTACAAAAAGAAGTCTCATGTGAATGCCAGAAAGTGTGCAAAATTTTGTTACAATCGGTCATCATTTGACCATAGCCCCCATATAAAAATTTTACGGAAACACAAAATTACAAAAAGATAAGGGCGTTTATGTCCGTCTGTCCGTCAGACAAAAGCGCGATAGCTCCTTAACTACAAGAGCTAGAGAGACAAAATTTTACAAAAGTATTTTTAATATCTTGAAAAAGTTGTGTATTGAAAATGGGCGAAATCGGTTCACATTTAGTTAGAGCTCCCATATAACCCCGCTCCGGGAAACACATAAATGCTGATAAATTGGAAACTGGAAACTTAGAAATATTTTATAAAAGCTGTTTTGTAATCCACTGATTTTCCTCTATCTTTAAAGTATTTACAATTTTTGTTATTACTATGACCGATTTAATGAGAATTACAGAAACATGTGTTGAAAAGAAAGTCACTTCCATTTTTTGTAGCGTCCGTCACAGTACTTTCAAAGCGAATATCTTTTTCCTCCAAAAAGAAGTATGTAAATTAACAAATGTCATTCGATAGCAAAATCGATGGGCTAATAAATTCTGAAATATGTGCAAAGATATCTAGTGTAGAACGGCAATGGGATACATTTAAGTACAACAAAATCCGTACAAATGTATCGTCCGTCACGCAGGATTTGCCCATATTTAAGAGACTTTTGTAAGAGATTTAAGATAAAGATTAATTTTGCCTTAATAAACAAAAATCCTATTTAATTTCTTTTATTTTATATCACCCTTCTTCCTATAAATTTATAGCACCTGATAACAAAAATAATTATCAATTTTGTTCCAATCATAAAAACCTGGGCACCTGTTTACATTTTTTTTTGGTTCCATTTAATGAACTCTTTATCACCTTAAGTACTTTTAAGTTCTAATGTTCTTACAGAAAAAAAAAGCTCTTCGTTATGAACAATAAATTCTTCATTAGACTTTCATTGTTTTCTTCTTGGGTCCGATAAGACTTTGAACGAAATGTACTTAAATACACCTGTGGACGGGCCAATGAAACTCCTTATCGGAATTATTAGGAAAATATCGAGTGTAATGAATTTGTGTGCGTTGCCGCAATCACAACCCAAAAAAGTACTTCAAAGCTCTAAAGCCGAGTACATTTGTCATGTGTACGAGTATAAATTATTATACCCTTCACCACCATAGGTGGAAAGGGTATTATAAGTTTGTGCTGATGTATGTAACGCATATAAATATTTGTCTTAGACCCATCTTTTAGTATACCAATAGGCTTAGAATCACTTTTTGAGTCGACTTAGCGATGTCCGTCCCTCCGTCCGCCCGTCCGTCCGTCCGTCTGGCTGGCTGGCTGGACCCCCATGTAAACCTTGTAATCAAACTACAGGTCGGAATTCTAAAGATAATTTGATGAAATTTGGCACAGATCATTTTTTTGATAATGGGACGGACCATGGCTATTGAAATTCGCCAAAATCGGTCCATTATTTATGGTACCTCCCATAGGTCCCACTTCCCGGAATTGATATATTGGCCACAAAAATCAATATGTTTTCATGAAATTTAAAACAAATACTGCTTATGTAAACTTAAATCACTGTACCAAATTTCGTTGAAATCGGTCTACATTTGACCATAGCTCCCATATACTCTTCTGTCAAAACGCATTAAATGAGACAAAAAATTACTAAAACGCTCGTAAATCTGAAGATAATGAGAATTTTGAGTTTATTTTTTGCATATATAATTTCTGTAACAACTGTAATCAATTTGCCAAATTTCGAGATAATCGGTCCACATTTGACCCTAGCTCTCATATAAGTCCAAATGTCGGAAACAGCTTAAGTATACAAGTTTTAATAAAATGTTTGTATGATGACAAACTTTAGCAAATATTTGTCTTTATACAGGAAAAATAACACCTTTGATCTTAGTGGTGAAGGGTATCGTATGGTCGGGCTTGACCGACTATAGCACTTTCTCACTTGTTTTTTATTGATTTGGTTTTTTGCTTTAGTCATTTTTTTATATTTATTTAGTACAAAAAAAACTTAATAATGATTAATAATTATAAATTTTTATTATATAAAAATAGAATTGAAAATAATGAATTTATTGTGTGTACTTAACTTAAATGAAAAATATCCCAGCAAAACATTGTTGATGAAATGTACTTAGGTTTGGGGATTGCTTTGTAATGACTACAACATAACACCCATAATGACTGAGGCATTCTTTTCTATTACTTTTAAAATATTTAGGTAAGTACTTATTCGAACGACAATAAAAATATATAAGAGTTTTTTATTCGGCTGTTGCGAATCTGATTTACCACCAATAGAGTGTCCCACCTTTGTGTGGACAAAATTAAACTTTATCATACAGAAAGAAAACCGTAACATGCCAACGAAAATTCTGAACTTAATTCGGGCAATGTACGTGGACTTTAAATGCCGGGTCTTACATAAGGGTAAATTGTCTAATCCGTTCGAAGTTACTACTGGAGTAAGACAAGGATATATCTTATCACCCATACTTTTTATCCTCGTCATCGACAATATAATGCGCATGGCACTGAATGGTAGACGTGGTATCCAATGGACACCCTTTAAACAACTTGAGGACTTGGAATACGCCGATGACGTATGCCTTCTAAGCCAAAGCCTAGGTCACCTTCAAGAAAACACTAGCGCTATTACTGTTGAATCTCGGGCAGCTGGGCTGGAAATCAATATCTTCAAGACAAAGATTATGCCTGGAGGCTATGGCGCAAACCCGTCGCCACACATCAATGTGGATAACGAGGTTATTGGATGTGTAGGTACCTTTAATTATCTTGGTAGTTTGGTATCTACAAAAGGTTTCGCCGACGAGGATAATGAATCGCGTATAAATAAAGCAAAATCAGCATTCGGCATTCTACGAGCTATTTGGAAATCTCGTCAAATATCAACAACAACTAAGTTGCGAATATATAACTCGAATGTCAAGTCCATCTTGTATTACGGCTGCGAAAATTGGAAACACACAAATGCCATCGATAAGCGCCTACAAACCTTTGCAAACAAATGCTTGCGGCAAATCCTTAATATATGGTGGCCAAATCGCATAAGAAATGAAGATCTACTAAACGCTACAAACCAAATCCCTTCTTCTATAGAGGTATGTCAACGGAAATGGCGGTGGATAGGCCACACACTTCGAAGGCCAAATACCAACATTGCTCGACAAGCGCTTCGTTGGAATCCACAAGGAAGCGGCCGTCGTGTTGGTGCACCTGCTAGAACGTGGAGAAGGTCAATTGAAGCGGAGTTACAAGCAGCAAACTATTCATGGAATGATGTATGCCTAACATCTCGCAATAGAGTTCGATATAAAAGGATGGTTGAGGCCCTATGCTCCACTGGGAGTCAAGGATAACAGAAGAAGAAGAAGAATACAGAAAGACGTACCATCCATTTTTTTTACATTTGACCCCCATAATCCAAGTACAAAGTTTTATTCAGATCGGATATTAAAAAAGAATTTTGATCACATGGGTACGCAAGGGTTAATTTGCTTAAAAATGTAACTAAATTATTCATTGAACGTTTTTTTTTTAATTTTAACTTAAATAAAACAATAAAAACATATGATTTCTAGTACATTTTTGAAAAAAAAAAATAATATTTTTAAGATTTTAATTTTAATCCTGGTAATAAAAGGGTTAAAGACATCCGATTTCAGCCAAATTTCTAATATTTATTCCTACTCAATGAAGCAATAATAATTTCAATTTTGTTTATAAAAACAGTTAATATAGAACAATTTATGTGCCTTTTTATAACTTTGGTGAAAATTTTGGTTTTTGTCCAAATCCTTTGACTTTAAGTTAAAGCAGGTACAGTAGGTCCGGCTAAGCTGTTAGAGATATCAATCTAATTTTTTCTTCGTGACAATCTGCAGGGTGTTTTAACAAATATTTTTGAACATTTTTTAGTTATTTGAATTCGTTTAGCATTGAAAGAACCAAAAAAGAAGTTTTGGAAACGGTATGAAAAAACGAGTAAGAAAGTGCTACAGTTGGTCAAGCCCGACAATACGAATCCTTCACAACTAAGGTCAAAGGTGTTCTTTTTCCTATATAAAGACAAATATTTGCTGAATTTTTCCATCATACAAACATTTTCTCAAAACTTATATACATAAGCTGTTTCCGTCATTTAGACATATATGAGAGCTAGGGTCAAATGTGGACCGATTATCTCGAAATTTAACAAATTGCTTACAGTTTTTATAAGAATTGAGTATGCAAAAATTTGTATTACAAGCGTTTTAGTGACTATACCCTTCACCACCATAGGTGGAAAAGGTATATTGGGTTTGTGCTGGTGTTTGTAACGCATAGAAATATTGGTCTGAGACCCATCTTTTAGTATACCAATCTACTTAGAATCACTCCCTGAGTTGATTCGGCTGGCTGGCTGGCCGGTTATCCATGTAAGCTTGTTATCATTCTACAGGTCGTAACTTTAAGGATAATTTAATGAAAATTGGCACAGGCTCCAAGGACGATTCCTATTCTTTTTGGGCGAAATTGGATTACTATTTCGGGTACCTCCCATAGGGATGTCTACCCGGAATAGAGTTTTTGGTTCTTTACAGACACAAATTTAGTTGTATTTTAATAATATTTAGCACATACATATATTGCTTATCATAACCTCATTTTGTAGAAATCAGCCCATATTTGACCATACCTCTCATACAAGACACATTCTCAAAAGACGTTTATATGCACATAAAAGCACAAAAAACGTTAATAACTCTAAAGATAAATGCATTTGATTACTCAAACTTCGCACAGATAAATATTTTATAAATATGAATAACCAAAATTTGTTAACAATCGGTCCACAATTGACCCTAGCTCCCCTTAGCCGGAAATGATATAAATCTCGAAGTTTTGAAAAAAAAAATAGCACATAGTATATGTATGTCTCTAAGACTTAAGGAAAACTTGTTTAATTGTTGGTCCATATTTGACCTTAGTAGTGAAGGGTATGATATAGTCGGGCTTGACCGACTATAGCTTTTCTTACTTGTTCTAATTTTAGCTTTTTAATAGTAATTGTTTTTTCTAGGAGTGGCTTACTAGCCCGACGTCCTAACCCATATTTTTATAGTTCTCATGGGAGAACTAGCGTCTCTTGTTAGATTAATTTAACGGGTGTAGCTAACCAGGTGATACCAAGGCGAGGTCAGTGTCCATAGTTGAGATGAAGGAGAGACCAATATAAGTCTGGGCATATCAAATTAAGACCAATATCCAACATCCCCTTCCGAATTACTTAAAGGTAATTAATAATGACTAAAGCATTTTTTTGTATTACTTGTAAGTCAAATATTTTTCGCTGATCGACAAAAGTGATTTTTTTTTTTCAAAAAGTCGGTATAAATTTTTTACCATTTACGAAGAAAATTTTTATAAAAACTTAATGTTATTATTATATCGGTTCATTGCGGGAGAATTTCCTAAAATCTGATGTATAATTTATGTAGGTCCATCCTCCACGGCTTTAGAAACTCTATTTCAGACAAACAGACGGACAGACAGACAGACAGACAGACAGACAGACAGATAGACAGACAGACAGACAGACAGACGGACAGACAGACAGACAGACAGACAGACAGACAGACAGACAGACAGACAGACAGACAGACAGACAGACAGACAGACAGACAGACGGACAGACAAACAGACAAACAGACAGACAGGCGGACAGACAGACAGACAGGCGGACAGACAGACAGACAGACAGACAGAAAGAAAGACAGAGAGACAGACAGACAGACAGACAGACAGACAGACAGACAGACAGACAGACAGACAGACAGACAGACAGACAGACAGACAGACAGACAGACAGACAGACAGACAAACAGACAAACAGACAAACAGACAAACAGACAAACAGACAAACAGACAGACAGACAGACAGACAGACAGACAGACAGACAGACAGACAGACAGACAGACAGACAGACAAACAGGCAGACAGACAGACAGACAGACAGACAGACAGACAGACAGACAGACAGACAGACAGACAGACAGACAGACAGACAGACAGACAGACAGATAGACAGACAGACAGACAGACAGACAGACAGACAGACAGACAGACAGACAGACAAACAGACAGACAGACAGACAAACAGGCAGACAGACAAACAGACAAACAGACAGACAGACAGACAGACGGACGGACGGACAGACATCGCTCAAGCGTCTTAGAATTTCATAAGGATCCAGAATATACTTCAATTTTCGAGATAATATTAAGGAAATTACAAACGGAATGACAATCGGAATCGAGCCGACATCTTACCTAAAGATAGATTTTAAGCCAATATTTCTGTGCATTACATACATTAGCACAAACAGATGTTTGTAACCCGCTTACGGTTGTGTTTGCTTTGATGAAGTAAGACGTACGATTAAGCCCTACAGCCTTATACCTACAATTTAAATTTCATTCATGCAGACATTCACTAATTGGTTTGCCAATTCAGTTTTTTGTTTATTTATTATATTCAATACTCTTCGATTCTTTATCCCCTTTCCCTAAAGATATAACTTCATATGTTACCACATCACCTCATCTTGTTTGTGTCATTGGGGAATTATTAACAGGACGAGTAGAAATTGTACTAAATTACATTCTTAAACAGAAAATCCTCTTGTAAACTCTAACTGGAGAGAATATGACAGATGTTTAAAACAGAAAATTTCATTTTATAACTTAATATTAAATAAAATATTTATGAGGATTTTTAGATTTTTCGATGCAAGGACGAAACATTAATATTTAAACACACACGCACTCGCACACACTCGCAGATGTTAAAACAATCTCATAATTTCAAGGATATGAAGGATAAAGAGGAACTCTTAACTTTGCAAATGATATTGGCACATGTTACAATTGGTTTTCCATTTGCCGGGATATTTATCCCATAAAACATCTAAATTGTGGTGTTTTCTGTTAATAATTCGTTTGTAGTCGTTTTGCTGAGGGCATCAAAAATTAATAGGAAATTTTAAGGATAAATTTGTAATTTGTATGAAAGGGGTAGAAAATGTTCATATTATGTCATTTGGCAAATTGTTTTATCAATAAACCTTTTCACTCAAGTATTTCTAAATATTTGATTTAATATTTTGTATTGAATTATTAGTTTTTCAATACAAATCAAAATTATTCATTCACTGGAAGAATGAATTTATTAATTTTCAATGTTACCTACATATTTTATTTTATTTGTTTATACTCATAAATTTTAAAAAAATTTATTAAACAATTAATACCGTAAACGGTCAATGATCCAATTAACTAAGACAACATTTAAAAAAATTGCATAAAGTCTCTGTAAAAAAAAACAGTTTATCTTATGATAATTTTCTCATAAAAATCTCGTATTTGTAGACATGAACGATTGAAATGACTATAAAAATTAAAAATTTTATGAGTTTAAAATTGCCAACATTAAATCGAAATGACTTCAGTTGTTTGGGAAATTTAAGATATTTTTAAGTTTAGAAAAAATTAATAAAATTTTTCATTGTATTAAATTAGTGACTAAATATGGACGATGAATTTGAAAAAAGGCTTAACCAGGTAGATCTAAAGGGTAACAAGTAATAAAGGCTACAAGCTTTGAAAAAAATGATAGATAATAATCACCTGTGATTGCTCCAGTCTGTTTTAATGGTTTATAATCACACAATCAAAGAGAACAAAACAAAAAAAAAAAAATAGTCGTCAATGTTGCCGTTTTTTATACTTTTAATATATATATTTTTTAACGTTTTAAAAAGAAATAGTTTTCTACTCCATTTTTTTGTAAATATTTTTATCAAAAAATTTTCTATAGAAAATTTTTTGATAAAAAAATTTTCTATAGTTCTAGTTTTTTTATCAAACATTTTTCTATAGAATTTTTTTTTTAACAAAAATTTTTCTATAGAAAATTTTTTTAACAAAAATTTTTCTATAGAAAATTTTTTTAACAAAAATTTTTCTATAGAAAATTTTTTTAACAAAAATTTTTCTATAGAATTTTTTTTTTAACAAAAATTTTTCTATAGAATATTTTTTTATCAAAAATTTTTCTATAGAAAATTTTTTTATCAAAAATTTTTCTATAGAAAAATTTTTTATCAACAATTTTTCTATAGAAAATTTTTTTATCCAAAATTTTTCTAAAGAAAATTTTTTTATCAAAAATTTTTCTATAGAAAATTTTTTTATCAAAAATTTTTTATAAAAAATTTTTTTATCAAAAATTATTCTATAGAAAATTTTTTTATCAAAAATTTTTCTATAGAAAATTTTTTTATCAAAAATTTTTTATAGAAAATTTTTTTATCAAAAATTATTCTATAGAAAATGTTTTTATCCAAAATTTTTCTATAGAAAATTTGTTTATCAAAAAGTTTTCTATAGAAAATTTTTTTATCAAAAATTTCTATATATCTATAGAAAGTTTTTTTATTAAAAATTTTTCTATAGAAAATTTTTTTATAGAAAATTTTTTTATCAAAAATTTTTCTATAGAAAAATTTTTTATCAACAATTTTTCTATAGAAAATTTTTTTATCCAAAATTTTTCTAAAGAAAATTTTTTTATCAAAAATTTTTCTATAGAAAATTTTTTTATCAAAAATTTTTTATAGAAAATTTTTTTATCAAAAATTATTCTATAGAAAATTTTTTTATCAAAAATTTTTTATAGAAAATTTTTTTATCAAAAATTATTCTATAGAAAATGTTTTTATCCAAAATTTTTCTATAGAAAATTTGTTTATCAAAAAGTTTTCTATAGAAAATTTTTTTATCAAAAATTTTTTTATAGAAAATTTTTTTTGATCAAAAATTTTTTTATCAAAAATTTTTCTATAGAAAATTTTTTTATCAAAAATTTTTCTATAGAAAATTTTTTTATCAAAATTTTTTCTATAGAAAACTTTTTTATCAAAAATTTTTTTATAGAAAATTTTTTTTATCAAAAATTTTTCTATAGAAATTTTTTTTTATCAAAAATTTTTCTATAGAAAATTTTTTTATTAAAAATTTTTCTATAGAAAATTTTTTATCAAAAAATTTTCTATAGAAAATTTTTTTATCAAAAATTTTTCTATAGAAAATTTTTCTATAGAAAATTTTTTTGTCAAAAATTTTTCCATAGAAATTTTTTTTTAACAAAAATTTTTTTATAGAAAATTTTTTTATGAAAAATTTTTCTATAGAAATTTTTTTTATCAAAAATTTTTCTATAGAAATTTTTTTTAACAAAAATTTTTCTATAGAAAATTTTTTTATCAAAAATTTTTCTATAGAAAATGTTTTTATAGAAAATTTTTTATAGAAAATTTTTCTATAGAAAATTTTTTATAGAAAATTTTTTTATCAAACATTTCTCTGTAGAAAATTTTTCAATCAAAAATTTTAGATAAAAAAATTTTCTATAGAAAAATTTTTGATAAAAAAATGTTCTATAGAAAAATTTTTGATAAAAAAAATTTCTATAGAAAAATTTTTGATAAAAAAATTTTCTATAGAAAAATTTTTGATAAAAAATTTTCTATAGAAAAAAATAAGAAAATAAGAAAATTTTTTTCTTATCAAAAATTTTTTTTATCAAAAAATTTTTTTTTTTAACAAAAATTTTTCTATATCAAACATTTTTTTTCAAAAATTTTTCTATATCAAAAATTTTTCTATAGAAAATTTTTTTTATCGAAAATTTTTCTATAGAAAATTTTTTTATCAAAAATGTTTCTATAAAAAATTTCTTTTATCAAAAATTTTTCTATAGAAAATTTTTTGATAAAAAATTTTTCTATAGAAAATTTTTTTATCAAAAATTTTTCTATAGAAAATTTTTTTATCAAAAATTTTTCTATAGAAAATTTTTTTGTCAAAAATTTTTCTATAGAAAATTTTTTTGTCAAAAATTTTTCTATAGAAAATTTTTTTATCAAAAATTTTTTTATCAAAAATTTTTCTATCGAAATTTTTTTTATTTTTTATCAAAAATTTTTTTATCAAAAATTTTTCTGTAGAAGATTGGAAAATTGTTTCAATATAAAAATATTTTTATCGAAATTTTTACAGAAAAATTTTTTTATCTAAATTTTTTGCAGAAAAATATTTTTATCAAAAAATTTTCTATAAAATAATATTTGTAATGAACAATTTTCTAAAGAAAAATATTTTTATTAAAAATTGTTCTATAAAAAAATTTTGGATCGAAAATATCTGAAAAATATAAAAATCTAAAATTGAAAATAGAGTTTATTTTTGTTTTGAAAAATATTCCCAATATTTACAAAAATATTCCCAATGTTTACAAAAATAATAGTGTAGGGGCAACAATGTTCGAGATTATATTTCTTTATTCTCTCGAACCATGTATTTTGTTGCTACAAATTGGATTTTGATTTGTTTCTTGCCTATTTTGTTTTTGTCTTTTCTTTAACAAAGCGGCACCAACCAACTCTGTACACATCCAAATTCAAACTGAACGATATTAATACTAATTTCCACGAGTTTTATTAATGATCGTGGTATTTACGAAAATTAAAAAACTCATCGGCTTCTGGTGCTATGGGCTGCCTGCTCCTGCTTATAATACACTACTCCGATCTGTTCGCACCAAATATCTTCGGTTTGGACTTCGACATTGAAGCTCAGCCGAGATATCCCCATGAATTTCTGTCCGTGAGATTATTTTGTCTCCAATTGCAATGCGATATTTGCTTGCAAGCAGCTGTTCAC
This sequence comes from Stomorhina lunata, assembly GCA_933228675.1. Lineage (NCBI taxonomy): Eukaryota > Metazoa > Arthropoda > Insecta > Diptera > Rhiniidae > Stomorhina > Stomorhina lunata. Next base: position 43,013,743 of record OW121742.1, on the reverse strand, counting down.
AAGCAAGTAAACGCCGCACGGTGGCTCAGAATCAGTCTCCATTAACCAAACCCCATATATTTTCTTGACATAGATTCTTTAAATGTATACGCCATCAAATAAGAGTGGCTGTGCCGAATCTTATATACCTGATATCAAGTTGTGTTAAATTTAGAAACATATCTCATATATCTACGAGGGTGAAGCTGATTCAAAATGTGAACCAAATTCGAAAAAAATGGTTGCTCTAGTTGGTATTGTTGGTGAAATATTTGGACTTAATTCGGTTACAGCAGTTACAGTAGACATTTTTTATCACAATTTCGATGATTCGCAGTTTTTATTAATCGTTTTAAAACTAGTACCTGGTTGACCGAGCCTTGCTCGGTAGTAAAATAAATTTAGAGGAAATACACTGTACAAATATTCAGTTAATTTTTAATTATTTCATTTATTTTGTCCGATCAACACATAGTTTACAGTTTAACTCATTTTGGAAAATTTTGGAAATTGGTCATACCAACAGAAACCTCCGTCGACTCATGCGCAACAACTTTGCTAAAGATTATAGCCTGATCAAATGCATAGTTTACGATTTAATTTATTTTGAGTAGTTTTCAGTGGCGCCACCTGAAGTTGTTCATACCAACTAAGAAACCTTCGTCTGCTTATGCGTTACAACTTTGCTTATAATTATAACATGATCAAATGCACAGTTTACGATTTAATTAATTTTGAGTAATTTTCAGTGGCGCCACCTATCGGACTTTGATCATTTCGTTAAATAAACCTTCGTCGGCTTATCTGTAAAAACTTTGCTTAAGATTATAGCATGATTTAATGTACAGCTTAAGATTAAAATGACTTTGAGTAAATTTCAGTGGCGCCACCTGTCGAAATTTCTTCATACCAACTAAGAAACCTTCGTCGGCTCATGTGCAGCAACATTGCTAAAGATTATAGCATGATTAAATGTACAGCTTACGATTAAATTGACTTTGAGTAATTTTCAACAGCGCCACCTGTCGGAAATAAATCACACCAAATAAAAAGCCTTCGCCGGCTCATGCGCTACAACTTTGCTAAAGATCATAACATGATCAAACTCACAGTTTACTATTCTATAAAGAATATACATACAAACATTAATTTGTTTAAAAGTTATAACATTACTCATTTTGTCCCCTTTTTATCCCCTACTTTCAAAAAGTTCCATATGCATATTTGGTACTTCTTTGGTACCAATTGAATTCGGTACATGTTATTAAAACGCAGTTAACATAATTCTTATTCATATTTCTTTTTGAGATGTTAAGTTATCATGTTATGCCTATTTTTACCCATTTTGGCCCCAAAATCAAAAAAGTACCAAATACGTGTTCAATCTATTGACTGCAGTACAATCTATTGACTGCAGTACAAACTTCCTTTCTATATTCTTTGGTTTAAAAAATAAGAGTGGGTTAAAAAAGTACCAAAAAAACTATGTTCACCCTTTTTTACCCCCTATCGGACATAGTTTCAAAAAAGTACCAAACACCTGTCCGCTTATTTTTATAGCTGTTCAAAACGTTATTTTTATTTTGTTTCTGTACCTATTACTTTAGGAGATATAACGTTTTCGATTTTTTTCCCTTTTTACCCGTTTTTACCCTTTCCAAAAGGTTCCAAAAGTCATCTCAACAGGTTAAGTTTCTTAAATTCATTGTTTATCTTATATTTATCAAAACTTATGTCATCATTATTAAACATACAATGTGTGAATCACATGTGATATACAAAAGTATGAAAACTACCTGTTGTGCATCACATGTGATACATTGGTTAAGTAAGTGGTTAAGTATATCTAATAATTTTCGACAGCTGGTCTGATATGCGAGCCAGAATCAAATATGGACTAATTGTCAGGAATTTTTAAGGGATTTATCTTTACGGAAGACATATCTGCGCAAAGTTTTAGATTAAAACTTAAATTTTGTTTATATTTGTAAGACTTTTAGGTTTCTGGGATATTTAAGGAACTTTTGAAAATTGCTCTTGTATAGACAGGAATGGTCAGATATGAACCGATTTTAATAGAGTAAAAATTTTGCTGAACTTTATTAAAATACTAATAAATTTGGGAAAAATCACAACTCCGGCAAGACAACAAGTAAGAATGTGCTATAGTCGGTCTGGCCCGACCATACGATACCCTTCACGACTAAGGTCAAAGGTTTTATTTTTCCACTATAAAGACAAATATTTGCTAAATTTTGCCATCATACAAACATTTTCTCAAAACATATATTTAAGCTGTTTCCGTCTTTTGGACTTATATGAGATTATTTCGAAATTTGGCAAATTAGAAATCTTAGAAATCGATTCAGAAAGTGATTCTAAGCCTATTGGTATACTAAAATGTGGGTCTGAGGCAAATATTTCTATACGTTACATAAATCAGCACAAACTTATAATACCCTTTTCACCTATGGTGGTGAAGGGTATAATTAATAAGTCGTAATGTACTCCTTTTCCCAATTCACTCTGTATCTCTCCGATATACTCATTTCCAATTATGTATGGAAACATTTATTTTTTTGAAAAAATTCAATATTGAATAAGAAAAATATTGAAAACAAATATGAATAGAAAAATCGAAAACAAGTAAGAAAGCGTTATAGTCGGTCAAGCCGACCATACGATACCCTTCACCACTAAGGTCAAAGGTGTTATTTTTTCTGTATAAAGACAAATATTTGCTAAATTTTGCCATCATACAAACATTTTCTCAAAACTTATATATTCAACCTGTTTCCGTCATTTGGACTTATATGAGAGCTAGGGTCAAATGTGGACCGATTATCTCGAAATTTGGCAAATTGATTACAGTTGTTACAAAAATTATGTATGCAAAAATAAGCTCAAAATTTTCATTATCTTTAGATTTACGAGCGTTTTAGTGATTTTTTGTCTCATTTAGTGCGTTTTAAAAGAAGAGTTTGTATGGGAGCTATGGTCAAATGTGGACCGATTTCAAAGAAATTTGGTACAGTGATTTAAGTTTACATAAGCAGTATTCAGTTCAAATTTCATGAAAAAATATTGATATTTGTGGCCAATATATCAATTCCGGGAAGTGGGACCTATGGGAGTTACCATAAATAATGGACCGATTTTGACCAGTTTCAATAGCCATGGTCCCATTATCAAAAAAATGATCTGTGCCAAAATTCATCAAATTATCTTTAGAATTGCGACCTGTAGTTTGATTACAAGGTTTACATGGACGGACGGACGGACGGACATCGCTAAATCGACTCAGAAAGTGATTCTAAGTCTATATTTCTATATTTCTATGCGTTACAAACATCAGCACAAACTTATAATACCCTTTCCACCTATGGTGGTGAAGGGTATAATGAACCAACCTACAGATAAATTAAATTAAATTTCTGCACCTGCAGCTCATAAAAAAAAACGAAACGAATTCTCTAACACACAAATTAATATGAATTAGTTGTGTTTCCCAGGCCTGCGGGCATAAATTAGGCCCCCACAAAAATTGAAACGAGTATTCAATAAAATCATAGAGACACATTGGAAACCAAGGGACAGACAGAGAATGGACTTAAACTTCAAGACAAATAAATATTATTAAATAAATTTCGAATAAAAAAAAAACTTATTTATAAATAAATACATTACGATTTAAAACCAAACCGATAACTCAGTATTCAAATGATTTAGGCTAGAAAAAATAATATTGAAATTAAACAGAATCTAAACGTTATTAGACCCCGAAACAAATTGTAACTCTGCTTCTTCGGTAGTTTGAGTGTCGAACGAGTGTGAGTGGTTGGTTGCAAGCGAACTCAGGCCAAGAGTCAGTCATACACCAAAAATGCGTTTTGAATTTGAATTTTAGAAAAAATCAAATTTATTTTTTTTTACTCGATTATTGTTTAAATGATAATTACACTGACCGTATATGTCAATTTGTTAATATTTTTCTTGAATAATTTAAAAATTTAAACAAAAATTTAAATAAAATAAATGACTCAAATGTAGAAAACTACACCTTGTTCTACACATGTTCACCAGACGCTTTGGAAAAAAAATGGATGTTTGGCGCCATCGGTAATTTCAAAATCAAAATTAATATCGAAATAATAATTTTTGTCTTTATTGAAAAAAACACAAAAAAAAAATATTGTTAAAATTTCATGTGTCCGTATAGAAATTTCAAATTAAATTTAGAAATAAAATGCATTAGAGGGAAATTCAGTAAAAATTAAAATTATTAGTAAAACAGGTGGAAGACGTGCCGACACATGCTAAACATTCAGTCAATAAAAATTTCTTCCCTAGTACGAGTATATGGGGAATTTCTAGAAAATTTTAAAGTATTTAAATATTTATTTATTTACATGTCTGACTTAATATTTGTATAATTTGAAAAATATATATACATATATTCAAATATTATTAATGTTGAAAATAATAAAAAAAAATTAAGTAAAATGTAAATTAAGAAATTATTAAAAATTTTATTGCAACACGTACAAATCGTTAAAATTGTTGATGATATTTTTAATTTTCTTATACAACAAATAAAAACACTGTTATTTTGAATATTAAATTAACCCTTTAACGGCCAAAACAATAAATTTTTCAAAAATTTCCTATAAAAATATGAAATTTTTAAAAAATTTCCTATAAAAATAAGAAATTTTTGGAAAATTTCCTATAAAAATAAGAAATTTTTGAAAAATTTCCTATAAAAATAACAAATTTTTAAAAAATTTCCTATAAAAATAAGACATGTTTGAAAAAGTTTCTAAAAAAAAAAATAAAAAATTTTTGAAAAATTTCCTATGAAAATAAGAAATTTTTGAAAAATTTCCTATAAAAATAAGAAATTTTTAAGCAATTTCCTATAAAAATAAGAAATTTTTAAAAAATTCCTATAAAAAAAAAAAATTGAAAAATCTCCTATAGAAAAAAGAAATTTTTGAAAAATTTCTTAAAAAAATAAGAAATTTTTGAAAAATTTCTTAAAAAAATAAGAAATTTTTGAAAAATTTCTTTAAAAAAATAAGAAATTTTTGAAAAATTTCTCAAAAAAATAAGAAATTTTTGAAAAATTCTCTATAAAAATAAGAAATTTTTGAAAAATTTTCTATAAAAATAAGAAATTTTTAAAAAATTTCATATAAAAATAAGAAATTTTTGAAAATTTTTCTATATAAATTAGAAATTTTTGAAAAATTTCCTATAAAAATAAGAAATTCTTCAAAAATTTCCTATAAAAATAAGAAATTTTTTCAAAATTTCCTATAAAAATAAGAAATTTTTTCAAAATTTCCTATAAAAATAAGAAATTTTAAAAAAAATTCCTATCAAATAAGAAATTTAAAAAAAAATTCGTATAAAAATAAGCATTAATTGAAAAAGTTCCTTAAAAATAAGAAATTTTGGAAAAATTTTCTTTAAAAATAAAAATTTTTTTAAAGATTTCATATAAAAATAAAAAAATTATCAAAAATTTCTTATGAAAATAAGAAATTTTGGAATAATTTCCTATAAAAAAAAGAACGAAAAGAAATTTTAAAAAAATTTCCTATAAAATAAGAGACTCTTACAAAATTTTCTATAAAAATAAGAAATTTTTGAAAATTTTCTTACAAAAATAAGAAATTTTTGAAAATTTTCCTAAAAATTAAAAAATGTTTGAAAAATTTACTATAAAAATAAAAAAAAAATTGAAAAATTTCCTATAAAAATAAGAAATTTTTGAAAAATTTCCTATAAAAATAAGGAATTTTTGAAAATTTTCCTATAAAAATAAAAAAATATGAAAATTCTTCTATAAAAATATGAAATTTTCAAAAAAATTGACTAATTATAGGAAATTTTTCGAAAATTGACTATTTATAGGAAATTTTTCGAAAATTGACTATTTATAGGAAATTTTTCGAAAATTGACTATTTATAGGAAATTTTTCGAAAATTGACTATTTATAGGAAATTTTTCGAAAATTGACTATTTATAGGAAATTTTTCGAAAATTGACTATTTATAGGAAATTTTTCGAAAAGTGACTATTTATAGGAAATTTTTCGAAAATTGACTATTTATAGGAAATTTTTCGAAAATTGACTATTCATAGGAAATTTTTCGAAAATTGACTATTTATAGGAAATTTTTCGAAAATTGACTATTTATAGGAAATTTTTCGAAAATTGACTATTTATAGGAAATTTTTCGAAAATTGACTATTTATAGGAAATTTTTCGAAAATTGACTATTTATAGGAAATTTTTCGAAAATTGACTATTTATAGGAAATTTTTCGAAAATTGACTATTTATAGGAAATTTTTCGAAAATTGACTATTCATAGGAAATTTCTCGAAAATTGACTATTTATAGGAAATTTTTCGAAAATTGACTATTTATAGGAAATTTTTCGAAAATTAACTATTTATAGGAAAATTTTCGAAAATTGACTATTTATAGGAATATTTTCGAAAATTGACTATTTATAGGAAATTTTTCGAAAATTGACTATTTATAGGAAATTTTTCGAAAATTGACTATTTATAGGAAATTTTTCGAAAATTGACTATTTATAGGAAATTTTTCGAAAATTTACTATTTATAGGAAATTTTTCAAAAATTTCTTATTTTTATAGGAAATTTTTCAAAAATTGATTATTTATAGGAAATTTTTCAAAAATTGACTATTAATAGGAAATTTTTCGAAAATTGACTATTTATAGGAAATTTTTCGAAAATTGACTATTTATAGGAAATTTTTCGAAAATTGACTATTAATAGGAAATTTTTCGAAAATTGACTATTTATAGGAAATTTTTTGAAAATTGACTATTTATAGAAAATTTTTCAAAAATTGATTATTTATAGGAAATTTTTCGAAAATTGACTTTTTATGGGAAATTTTTCGAAAATTGACTATTTATAGGAAATTTTTCGAAAATTGACTATTTATAGGAAATTTTTCGAAAATTGACTATTTATAGGAAATTTTTCGAAAATTGACTATTTATAGGAAATTTTTCGAAAATTGACTATTTATAGGAAATTTTTCGAAAATTGACTATTTATAGGAAATTTTTCGAAAATTGACTATTTATAGGAAATTTTTCGAAAATTGGCTATTCATAGGGAAAATTTGAAAAATTTCCTATAAAAATAAGAAATTTTTGAAAAATTTCCTATAAAAATAAGGAATTTTTGAAAATTTTCCTATAAAAATAAAAAAATATGAAAATTCTTCTATAAAAATATGAAATTTTCAAAAAAATTGACTAATTATAGGAAATTTTTCGAAAATTGACTATTTATAGGAAATTTTTCGAAAATTGACTATTTATAGGAAATTTTTCGAAAATTGACTATTTATAGGAAATTTTTCGAAAATTGACTATTTATAGGAAATTTTTCGAAAATTGACTATTTATAGGAAATTTTTCGAAAATTGACTATTTATAGGAAATTTTTCGAAAATTGACTATTTATAGGAAATTTTTCGAAAATTGACTATTTATAGGAAATTTTTCGAAAATTGACTATTTATAGGAAATTTTTCGAAAAGTGACTATTTATAGGAAATTTTTCGAAAATTGACTATTCATAGGAAATTTTTCGAAAATTGACTATTTATAGGAATTTTTCGAAAATTGACTATTTATAGGAAATTTTTCGAAAATTGACTATTTATAGGAAATTTTTCGAAAATTGACTATTTATAGGAAATTTTTCGAAAATTGACTATTTATAGGAAATTTTTCGAAAATTGACTATTTATAGGAAATTTTTCGAAAATTGACTATTTATAGGAAATTTTTCGAAAATTGACTATTTATAGGAAATTTTTCGAAAATTGACTATTTATAGGAAATTTTTCGAAAATTGACTATTCATAGGAAATTTCTCGAAAATTGACTATTCATAGGAAATTTCTCGAAAATTGACTATTTATAGGAAATTTTTCGAAAATTGACTATTTATAGGAAATTTTTCGAAAATTAACTATTTATAGGAAAATTTTCGAAAATTGACTATTTATAGGAAAATTTTCGAAAATTGACTATTTATAGGAAATTTTTCGAAAATTGACTATTTATAGGAAATTTTTCGAAAATTGACTATTTATAGGAAATTTTTCGAAAATTTACTATTTATAGGAAATTTTTCAAAAATTTCTTATTTTTATAGGAAATTTTTCAAAAATTGATTATTTATAGGAAATTTTTCAAAAATTGACTATTAATAGGAAATTTTTCGAAAATTGACTATTTATAGGAAATTTTTCGAAAATTGACTATTTATAGGAAATTTTTCGAAAATTGACTATTAATAGGAAATTTTTCGAAAATTGACTATTTATAGGAAATTTTTCGAAAATTGACTATTTATAGAAAATTTTTCAAAAATTGATTATTTATAGGAAATTTTTCGAAAATTGACTTTTTATGGGAAATTTTTCGAAAATTGACTATTTATAGGAAATTTTTCGAAAATTGACTATTTATAGGAAATTTTTCGAAAATTGACTATTTATAGGAAATTTTTCGAAAATTGACTATTTATAGGAAATTTTTCGAAAATTGACTATTTATAGGAAATTTTTCGAAAATTGACTATTTATAGGAAATTTTTCGAAAATTGACTATTTATAGGAAATTTTTCGAAAATTGACTATTTATAGGAAATTTTTCGAAAATTGACTATTTATAGGAAATTTTTCGAAAATTGACTATTTATAGGAAATTTTTCGAAAATTGACTATTTATAGGAAATTTTTCGAAAATTGACTATTTATAGGAAATTTTTCGAAAATTGACTATTTATAGGAAATTTTTCGAAAATTGACTATTTATAGAAAATTTTTCAAAAATTGATTATTTATAGGAAATTTTTCGAAAATTGACTATTTATAGGAAATTTTTCAAAAATTTCTTATTTTTATAGGAAATTTTTCAAAAATTGATTATTTATAGGAAATTTTTCAAAAATTGACTATTAATAGGAAATTTTTCGAAAATTGACTATTTATAGGAAATTTTTCGAAAATTGACTATTTATAGGAAATTTTTCGAAAATTGACTATTAATAGAAAATTTTTCGAAAATTGACTATTTATAGGAAATTTTTCGAAAATTGACTATTTATGGGAAATTTTTCGAAAATTGACTATTTGTAGGAAATTTTTCGAAAATTGACTATTTATAGGAAATTTTTCGATACATACAATTTCGTATAATATCACCTTAAGTGACTCACCCTAAATCATTTAAAATGTTTTTGTTGCATTCAAAATAATTATTCATATTTTTTGGATTTTTTTGTTTAAAAACTGAGAAGTGATAAATGATGTTTAAAATATATTTTGACCTGAAATACACTTTAAAGCAAATTATTATTTAAAAATTAAATTTACGGTTTTCTTAAGTAAAAATTAACCCAACCCAAACTAAAAAATTTGTTAAAGACAAAAAGCTAAAACCTCAACCACAAAAAGAATAAATTTTATATTAATTTGTTAAATATTTTCGTTTAAGAAGCGCAGACAACAACAAAAAAATATTTTCTTAAAAAAAAGATATTAATTCAATAAACGAATTTAAAATTTACAAAAAAATTGCTAATAGTCATTTCAGAAAATTTTTACTGCTTTATTAGCCAAACAGACACTTTGTTCGCTGTCATTTCATTAAGAACAAATTAATTTATCATAAATATTGGCCAAAGAACGGAACGACGACGAAGGCAGCAGAAAAAGTTTAAGCTGAAAATATTTAGAGGAATAGAATCAAATTTTAAAGGTGGAAAACGGAAGAAAATTTTAAAAAAGGCTCACAAAATTCCTTAAAAATTTGATTTTTCAAAAAATTTTTATTTTTATAGAAAATTTTTCAATAATTTACTGTTTTCATAGAAAATTCTCCGAGAAATTATTTTAAGAAGAATTTTATCAAAAATTTCTTATTTTTAAATGAAAATTTTCAAAAATTTCTAATTTTAAAAGAAAGTTTTTTAAAAATTTCTTATCTTTATAGGAAATTTTAAAAATTTCTTATTTTTGTAGGAAATTTTTCTAAAATTTCTTATTTTTATAGGAAATTTTTCAAAAAATTTCTTATTTTTATAGGAACTTTTTAAAAAATTTCTTATTTTTATAGGCATTTTTTCAAAATTTTCTTATTTTTATAGGAATTTTTTCAAAAATTTCTTATTTTTATAGGAAATTTTTCAAAAATTTCTAATTTTTATAAGAAATTTTTCAAAATTTTCTTATTTTTATAGGAAATTTTTCAAAAATTTCTTATTTTTATAGGAAATTTTTCAAAAATTTCTTATTTTTATAGGAAATTTTTCAAAAATTTCTTATTTTTATAGGAAATTTTTCAAAAATTTCTTATTTTTATAGGAAATTTTTCAAAAATTTCTTATTTTTATAGGAAATTTTTCAAAAATTTCTTATTTTTATAGGAAATTTTTCAAAAATTTCTTATTTTTATAGGAAGTTTTCCAAAAATTTCTTATTTTTATAGGAAATTTTTCAAAAATTTCTAATTTTTATAGGAAATTTTTCAAAAATTTCTTATTTTTATAGGAAATTTTTCAAAAGTTTCTTATTTTTATAGGAAGTTTTTCAAAAGTTTCTTATTTTTATAGGAAGTTTTCCAAAAATTTCTTATTTTTATAGGAAATTTTTCAAAAGTTTCTTATTTTTATAGGAAGTTTTCCAAAAATTTCTTATTTTTATAGGAAATTTTCCAAAAATTTCTTATTTTTATAGGAAATTTTTCAAAAATTTCTAATTTTTATAAGAAATTTTTCAAAATTTTCTTATTTTTATAGGAAATTTTTCGAAAATTTCGTGTTTTTATAGGAAATTTTTCAAAACTTTCTTATTTTTATAGGAATTTTTTTAAAAATTTCTTATTTTTATAGGAAATTTCTTAAAATTTTCTTATTTTTAAGGAAAATTTAAAAAAAATTCTTATTTGTTTAGGAAATTTTTCAAAAATTTCTTATTTTTATAGGAAATTTTTCAAAAATTTCTTATTTTTATAGGAAATTTTTAAAAAAGTTTCTTATTTTTATAGGAAAATTTTCAAACATTTTTAAAAAATTTCTTATTTTTATAGGAAATTTTTAAAAAAGTTTCTTATTTTTATAGGAAAATTTTCAAACATTTTTCAAAAATTTCTTATTTTTATAGGAAATTTTTCAAAAATTTCTTATTTTGAAAGGAAATTTTTCAAAAATTTCCTATTTTGATAGGAAATTTTTCAAAAAATTTCTTATTTTTATAGGACTTTTTTCAAAAATTTCTTATTTTTATAGGAAATTTTTCAAAAATTTCTTATTTTTATAGGAAATTTTTCAAAAATTTCTTATTTTTGTAGGAAGTTTTCCAAAAATTTCTTATTTTTATAGGAAATTTTTCAAAAATTTCTAATTTTTATAAGAAATTTTTCAAAAATTTCTTATTTTTATAGGAAATTTTTCAAAAATTTCTTATTTTTATAGGAAATTTTTCAAAAGTTTCTTATTTTTATAGGAAGTTTTCCAAAAATTTCTTATTTTTATAGGAAATTTTCCAAAAATTTCTTATTTTTACAGAAAATTCTTCAAATATTTCTTATTTTTATAGGAAATTTTTCAAAAATTTCTTATTTTTATAGGAAATTTTTCAAAAATTTCCTTTTTGTATAGGAAATTTTAAAAAAAATTCTTATTTTTATAGGAACTTTTTAAAAAAATTCTTATTTTTATAGGAACTTTTTAAAAAAATTCTTATTTTTATAGGAAATTTCTCAAAAATTTATTATTTTTATAGGAATTTTTTTAAAAATCTCTTAGATTTATTGAAAGTTTTAAAAAATTAATTTTTCTTAAACTATTTTTCAAAAATTTCTTATTTTTATGGATAATTTTTCAAAAATTTAATGTTTTTCGAGGAAAATTTTAAAAAATTTCTTCGGATTATAGACAATTTTTTAAAAAAAATTTTATATTTTAGACTTTTTTTTTAGCATTTTTTTCGTTTCCAAACTTTTGAGGCTTTAAAATACAAAAATATGATTTGCTGAAAAAGTGCATTTGAGGACGTTTTCCGTGAAAAAATTGAATTTAAATTAATTATTCACGTCATAAATAAACGATGCTATTAAAAGAGTTTGTGTTGTCTGGTATTTTTTTGTCTGTCCTATTCACTTGACTATTTCTCGGTCTGGCCCATAGATGCTAAATCATTAGCATTTGGTTAAACTTGGCAATTTAGCCAGTCACCCCATCCAACCTCAGACATAAAATTTCATTTGTCTCAAATCCATTCCTCTAGCGGTTTCTATTTGAAAACTATAAAAATCATATGTTAGTTATTTTCAAAAAAAATTTCTATATTCCTGACTTACTGTGTATTTTATTAACAATTACCTAAAAAGCTAAAAGTAATTAACTTTTTTTTTAATGATTAGCATAAAATTGTTAAATTGCTTAGCAATAAAATTAATTTTATTAATATTTTAAGTTAAATAAACTAAAAAGGTTTTAGTTCCCATTAACCTCAAAGAGTCTTAATTACCCGCGAATTCTGTTGTTGCATTTTTGTAACATTTTCTAGTTGGAAATAATCGGTTTTTATTAGAGTATTAATTGAACATATTAATTAATTTAATCTACTTTAAATGAGGGGTTATTAAGGTATAAAAATTTATTTAAAAACAACTAAATTATTAGTAACAAAGATCGCAGATCATAACATTTTAACTCCAAGTTGGACTATAAATTTGGCCTTAGACTTAGAAAAATCCATAAAAGTCTGCAGCTGAACCTTTAAAATGTCGTTTAAGATTTAGGATTGGTTCTAGAGTCATATTTATCGGTATCATTGTTCACTCTAAAAATATACCATTTAATACAGATTTATATCCTAAAGAAATTTTAAAAAATATGTACTGCCTTGTCTAGTTCTATATCCCTTTCAGACCGTGATGCATCGATTGTGCGGTTGAGTTCCAGTTTCGATATTTTTGCTTCTGTTAGCCCCATGTGAAAAAGATTGACATTCATCGATTGTGCTTGAGTGTACGTGTTTGAGTGAAAAATATTAAACGAGATGCATCAATTGTGCGTATCCTGAAAGCATAAAGAATGACATCAATTTCAAAAACAAATGTATAATCAAGGTCTTTCTGTAAGAACTAAAATTATGCTCTATACAACAACTGCCCGAATTATTATATGTTGCTTAATTATGGGCACTTCAAAGGCAGATGAAGCTATTCTTAGAATTTTTGAGAAAGAAAGATTCTACGATAAATCTTTAGACCAACAAATATCGACATCGAATGATCCATGAGCTGTACGAGTAATACGCTTACATCGACATATTAAACTGCATCAAACAGCTGTGGCTAAGTTGGCTGGGACATGTTGTTCGAAAGTATGAAAATACTTCAGCAAAAAAAAAAAATATTCGAAAACGATCTCGAGGAAACTAGTAAAAGATGATGTCCGAAATTTCGATGAAAAGACCAAGTAGAGGAAAATCTTTCAAAGCTAGGCCTACGAATTTGGAGAATATTCGCACAAGCGCATATGGAATTTTAAAATATGCTCCGCCTTTGTCCTAAACAGGTTCTAAATATAGGCCATTTAGGAAAGTATTTAAATAAGAGTAGTGTTAGCTACAGTTAACGACCAGATAAGTGTTAGAGTAGTAATCGACGACTAAAATAATTAGTTTATATATAAAGTCGGCTAGAGTAGAATTGACTAGAGGTAAGTTGACTCCATTTTCAACGCCATAAGTAGGGATTATTTTATATAAAGTAGACGACTAAAGTGGAGTTGACTGTCTAGTGTACGAATAGAATAGAGTTGACTGAAGAACAAATGACGACTGAAGAACAAATGACGACTGAAGAATAAATTTCTAGATTAGAATTTAATATGTATAAAGTCGACGACTGGAGTACAAATAACTAGAGTGGAGTTGACTATATATAAAGTCAACGACTAAAGTAGAGTTGACTGTATATTGGAAGACTAGAGTAGAGTTGAGTTGACTGTATATAAAGTAAACGACTGAAGTACAAATGACTAGAGTAGAGTTGACTATATACAAACTCGAATGCCTAGAGTGAAGTTGTCTACATAAAAAGTTGACAACTAAAGAGGACTTGACTATATAGTGGGCGACTAGAGTAGAGTTGACTGTAAATAAAGTCAACGACTGAAATACAAATGACTAAATTAGAGTTGACTCTATATTAAGTCGACGACTAAAGTGGAGTTAACTGAGATGACTATTTCAAAAGCAAACAACAGAAGTACAAATGACAAGAGTGGAGTTGACTAGATAGAAAGTCGAAGACTAAAGTGAAGTTAACTGTATAGTGAACTAGTAGAGTAAAGTTGACTGTATATTAAGACGACGACTGAAGTACAAATGACTAAAGTAGAGTTGACTATATACAGCCTCGAATGCCTAGAGTGAAGTTGACTATATAAAAAGTCGACAACAAGAGTGGAGTTGACTTATAAGGGCGACTAGAGTAGAAATGGCTGTATATAAAGTCAACGACTGAAATACAAATGACTAGATTAGAGTTAACTATATATTAAGTCGACGACTAAAGTGGAGTTGACTGAGATGAATATTTAAAAAGTAAACAATTGAAGTACAAATGACTAGAGTGGAGTTGACTAGATAAAATGTCGAAGACTAAAGATGTGTTGACTGTATAGTGCACGACTAGAGTAGAGTTGACTGTATATTAAGACGACGACTAAAGTACAAATTACTATAGAAGAGTTGACTATATATAAACTCGAATGCCTAGATTAAAGTTGACTATATAAAAAGTTGACAACTAAAGTGGCGTAGATTAGAGTTGTCTATATATTAAGTCGACGATTAAAGTGGAGTTGACTAAGATGACTGTTTATAAAGTAAACTACTACAGTACAAATGACTAGAGTGGAGTTGACTAGATAAAAAGTCGAAGACTAAAGTGGAGTTGACATTGGACGACTGGAGTAGAGTTGTCTGTATATTAAGACAACGACTGAAGTACAAATGTCTTGAGTAGAGTTGACCATATATAAACTAGACAAAAAGTCGAAGATCAAAGCGGAGTTGGCTGTATATTGGACGACTAGAGTAGAGTTGACTGTATAAAAGGACGACAACTAAAGTACAAATGACAAGAGTATAGTTGACTATCGAATGCCTAGAGTGAAGTTGACTACATAAAAAGTCGACAACTAAAGTGGAGTTCACTAAATAGTGGGCAACTAGAGAAGAGTTGGCTGTATATAGAGTCAACAACTGAAATACAAATAACTAAATTAGAGTTGACTATATATTAAGTCGACGACTAAAGTGGAGTTGACTGAGATGACTGTTTATAAACTAAACAACTAAAGTACAAATGACTAGAGTGGAATTGACCAGATAAAGAGTCGACGACTTAAGTGGTGTTGACAATATAGTGGACGACTAGAGTAGAGTTGCCTGTATACAAAGTTAACGACTGAAATACAAATGACTAGATTAGAGTTTAATATATATATATTAGGTGGACGACTAAAGTGGAGTTGACTGTATTCTGTATGACTGGAGCAGTGATGACTGTATATAAAGTAAACGATTGGAGTACAAATGACTAGAGTGGAGTTGACTATAGAAAAAGTCGAAGACTCAAAAAGAGTTGACTGTATAGTGAACGACTATTTAGATTAGAGTTGACTGTATATAAAGACGATAACTGAAGTACAAATGACTAGAGTAGAGTAGACTATATATGAACGCGAATACTAAAGTGTAGTTGACTGTTTAGTGGAAAACTAAAGTGAAGTTGACTCTATATAAAGTAGACAACGAGAGTACTATTGACTAGAGTATAGTTGCTGATATATAAATTTGATGACTGGAGTATAAATGACTAGAGTAGACTTGACTTTTTATAAAGTTGAATACTAAAGTTGAGTGGACGAGTAGAAAAGAGTTGACCATATATAAAGTCGACGATGGAAGATTAGAGTTGACTATATATAAAGTTGACGCCTGGAGTACAAATGACGAGAGTGGAGTTGTCTTTAAATTTAGTCGACGACTAAAGTGGAGCTGACTCTTTACTGGACGACTGGAGTAGAGTTGACTGTACATAAAGTCGACGAATGGAGTACAAATGACTAAAATAGAATTTACTATATATAAAGTCGACATCTAAAGTGGAGTTGACTGTATACTAGACCACCAGAGTGGAGTTCACTGTGTATAAAGTCGACGACGAGAGTACTATTGACTAGAGTATAGTTGCCTTTATATAAATTTGACGACTGGAGTACAAATGACTAGAGTAGACTTGACTGTATCTAAAGCCGACTACTAAGGTGGAGTTGACTGTATAGTGGACTAGTAGAAAAGAGTTGTCTATTCATATATAAAGTCGACAATAAGAGTACTATTGAGTAGATTTTATACAAAGTTGACGACTTAAGTGGAGTTGACTGTATAGCGGGCGACTAGAGTAAAGTTGACGGTATATAAAATCGACTACAAGAGTACGACCAGAGTGAGCAGACTATATATAAAGTCGACGACTAGAGTAGAATTGACGACAGTAGAGTTGACTATACATAAAGTCGACGACTAGAGTACTTTTGACCATATATTCGACGACTGGAGCTATATGTAAAGTTTACGACATGAGTAGAATTGACTACAGTAAAGTTGACTATATATTCTATGACTAAATATTTTATGAGTAAAGTGGACTTGACTGTAGAGTGGAGTTTATTGTATGGTTGACTGGAATGAGTTGCCTTATTTTCATACATATAAAATCGGCTTCTAGAGTTGAGATGATATAAAGTCGACGGTTACAGCAGATAGGGATCAAGTGGCATAAGACCAAGATGTCGAATTATGTCCTAGTTTAAAGCATGGTTTTTCAATTACCTCTTTTTGTTTTTATCGGAAAAGGTAACAAAGGTACAACAAACTCAAATGACTTTAACTAGCAAAAATCTTAGGACATTCTCCACAATCTAGAGAATGAGTATCAGGTGTGTAGATCTCTAGATCATCAATCTTCGGATACATATCTACCATCAATCATAAAACCAAAGCCTATAGGTTGTAAATCTTTTCCACTTTACGATTATAACGAATGATGAGTAATAATAAAGTTAATGGGATTTTATCAAAAACCAAAAATAATTAAATATGAAAATTAATTCGGATTTTAAGAGATAAATTTGCAAATAAAAGAATTTTTTTCAATACAAAAAAAAGATCATAAATCAATCGTCTTAAATGGAATGATGAAGACTACGATGATGATGAAGTGGCTAATAATGAAATTTGCAAAAAATTTGCTGCATTTAGTTGCAAATTTAAAGAGTAAGAGCATAAACTTAAGATACAAAAGATATTATATTTTTATCTCTAGGTTGTTTCGCATTTAAAAGTGTGTGGGCCGTTTGGGGGCTGTTCCATAGAGCAGGTGTTTTTGAACGTTTCTGCCCAGTTAGCGGTTATTAGTAAGAGTATGAAGCTTAAAGTGCAGATGTTTAAGATAAAATTGTTTAAATAATAAAATGGAAAAAAAGTTTAGTATTGTTTTTTATAGCAATTTAACTGTTTTTTTTTTTTTATAATTTTTTGCAAATGTTGTAGTTTTTTTCAGCTCAGCGGTAACTGCCATTAGCCAGTGTTAATGTTAAAGTGTTGAGAGATGACAAGTTAGATAGAGAAAATTACATTTATGTCATTGTGTTTGACAAACGGAAAGGTTTTTTTCTATCTCTCTAATGTTATTATAGATAATTTATTTCTTTTGTACAAATAAAAAAACACGAATTGTAAACAAATTAATTATATACAAGTGGAATAAATGTTATTAACCAGGTGCCGCGAAATGGATTTTGTACCGTTATAATCTAATCATGATCATATTCGAGATCATAATATGATCACATTGAATTCGTCTTTTTCACCAAATTTTTAGGCCAGCTGCTGTTAAAATTTTTAAATTCCTTTTAATTTAAACAAAATTGATATTTGCCATTAAAGCTCAATTGCAAAATTTTCATAAGAAAAACAACAAACTGCTGAGAAAAACTCAAAAATTTTAATTTATTTGATTTATGACCAAAATTGATTGCAATATCTAAAAAATTCTTGATCAAGCCAATAAATTTCAAACAAATTCATCTAAAAGATCAGACAACCAGAAAAACGCACATATTCCCAAGACCAGACACCAAATAAGTAGTCAATGACTCGCAAGCGTTACCTAATATAATTTGCTTTTATAACCTCTGACCTCAAATCACATAAAACTATCAAGAAACTTTAAAATGAACATAATTTTTAAAGAAAAAGTCAAGAAACACATTTCAAAATTCTACAAAAAACAACATATTTTTTTTCCAAATAACCAACAAATCATTAGATTTTTGATATAAAATTTTTATATTCTAGTTTTTTTTTTGTTGTTTTAAATGGCCAACTCCTTCATAATAACGTCAAAAACTTTTTGCTTTTCTAATCTGAAGTTTAGAGGGAGAGTATACCGTTCCTCTATTTCTGTTAAAGGCCAATGCAAAAACATTTCCACGACATTAAAATTAGCAACAACAGCAGCAACAACAACAACAACAAATTTGAAACTCTATATGAAATTTAACGAATCTGTCAACTCAACTGACTTTGGTC
The DNA here is from genome assembly GCA_933228675.1 of Stomorhina lunata. Lineage (NCBI taxonomy): Eukaryota > Metazoa > Arthropoda > Insecta > Diptera > Rhiniidae > Stomorhina > Stomorhina lunata. The sequence goes on along the minus strand of OW121742.1, from coordinate 42,995,015 downwards.
AAGATTTATGCTTGAGCGATAAATTATAAGTTTAGGAGTGTAGAAATAATGCTCAAGTCAATAGACAGCTTTTTGAATACAAGTGCAGATTGTGTCCGGAGTAATTTTTTATGTTTATACAAATTCAAAAAGACTATACACTCAGCCAAACTGACTACAAACTGACTATTAATATAGACAAACTGACTACAGACATTGTCAAACTAACTATAAATATAATCAAACTGACTGTGAACATAGTCAAACTGACTATAAACATAGTCAAAATGACTATAAACTAGTCAAAATGACTATAAATATAGTCAAACTGACTATAAACATAGTCAAACTGACTATAAACATAGCCAAACTGACTATAAAAATAGTCAAAATGACTATAAACAGAGGTATCAGCACACAAAACTTTTTTTTATAATAATTTCATATCAAAAATTTTTGTATAAAAATTTCATATCAAAAATTTTTGTATCAAAAATTTTCATATGAAAAATTTTTGTATAAAAATTTCATATCAAAAATTTTTGTATAAAAATTTCATATCAAAAATTTTTGTATCAAAAATTTCATATCAAAAATTTTTGTATAAAAATTTCATATCAAAAATTTTTGTATAAAAATTTGACATAAAAAAATTTTCTATAAAAGTTTCAGATAAAAAATTTTTCTTTACAAATTTCATATCGAAATTTTTTTATAAAAGTTTCCATTCAAAATTTTCTATAAAAAATTCGCATCAAAATTTTTCTATAAAAATTTAACCTCAAAATTTTTTGTATTGGAAAAATTTATATCAAAAATTTTTAAATAGAAAAAGTTCATATCAAACATTTTTCTATAAAAATTTCACCTAAACATTTTTTTATAAAAATATCAAATCAAACATTTTTCTAATAAAATTTCACATTAACAATTTTTATATTTAAATTTTATATCAACATTTTTTCGATAAAAATTTCACATCAAAAATTTTTCCATAAAAATTTCACATCAAAAACAATCAACAATTTTTCTATAAAAATTTCACATCAAAAATTTTTCTTTAAAAAATTTCACATCAAAAATTTTTCTTTAAAAAATTCCACATCAAAAATTTTTCTTTAAAAAATTTCACATCAAAAATTTTTCCATAAAAATTTCACATCAAAAATTTTTCTAGAAAAATTTCACCTCAAAAATTTTCTATAAAAATATCAAATCTAAATTTTTTTGTATAAAAATATCAAATCAAAAATTTTTCTATTAAAATTTCACACCAAAATTTTTTCTACAAAAATTTCACATCAAAAATTTTTCTATAAAAATTTCACATCAAAAATTTTTCTTTAAAAATTTAACCTCAAAATTTTTTGTATTGGAAAAAATTATATCAAAAATTTTTGTATAGAAAAAGTTCATATCAAACATTTTTCTATAAAAATTTCACCTAAAAATTTTTTTATAAAAATATCAAATCAAACATTTTTCTAATAAAATTTCACATTAACAATTTTTATATTTAAATTTTATATCAACATTTTTTCGATAAAAATTTCACATCAAAAATTTTTCCATAAAAATTTCACATCAAAAACAATCAACAATTTTTCTATAAAAATTTCACATCAAAAATTTTTCTTTAAAAATTTCACATCAAAAATTTTTCTATAAAAATTTGAAATCAAAAATTTTTTTTAAAAATTTTACATCAAAAACTTTTCTATAAAAATTTCACTTCAAAAATTTTTCTATAAAAATTTCACATCAAAAATTTTTCTTTAAAAAATTTCACATCAAAAATTTTTCTTTAAAAAATTTCACATCAAAAATTTTTCTTTAAAAAATTTGACATCAAAAATTTTTCCATAAAAATTTCACATCAAAAATTTTTCTATAAAAATTTCACCTCAAAAATTTTCTATAAAAATATCAAATCAAAATTTTTTTGTATAAAAATATCAAATCAAAAATTTTTCTATTAAAATTTCACACCAAAATTTTTTCTACAAAAATTTCACATCAAAAATTTTTCTATAAAAATTTCACATCAAAAATTTTTCTTTAAAAAATTTCACATCAAAAATTTTTCTTTAAAAAATTTCACATCAAAAATTTTTCTTTAAAAAATTTCACATCAAAAATTTTTCTATAAAAATTTCACATCAAAAATTTTTCTATAAAAATTTTACATCAAAAATTTTTCTATAAAAATTTCACATCAAAAATTTTTCTATAAAAATTTCACATCAAAAATTTTTCTATAAAAATTTAACGTCAAAAATTTTTCTATAAAAATTTCACATCAAAAATTTTTCTATAAAAATTTCACTTCAAAAATTTTTCTTTAAAAATTCATATCAAAAATTTTTGTATAGGAAAAGTTCATATCAAACATTTTTCTATAAAAATTTCACCTAAAAAAATTTCTATAAAAATATCAAATCAAACATTTTTCTATTAAAATTTCACATTAAAAATTTTTATATTTACATTTAATATCAACATTTTTTTTATAAAAATTCCACATCAAAAATTTTTCTATAAAATTTTTTTCTATAAAAAATTCACATCAACAATTTTTCTATAAAAATTTCACATCAAAAATGCTTTTATAAAAATTCTTCTATTAAAATTTCATATTAAAAATTTTCTATAAAAATTTCACATCAAAAATTTTTCTATTAAAATTTCACATCAAAAATTTTTCTTTAAAAAATTTCACATCAAAAATTTTTCTTTAAAAAATATCACATCAAAAATTTTTCTATAAATATTTCATACCAAAAATTTTTCTATAAAAATTTCACATCAAAAATTTTTCTATAAAAATTTCACATCAAAAATTTTTCTAGAAAAATTTCACCTCAAAAATATTCTATAAAAATATCAAATCAAAATGTTTTGTATAAAAATATCAAATCAAAAATTTTTCTATTACAATTTCACACCAAAATTTTTTCTATAAAAATTTCACATCAAAAATTTTTCTATAAAAATTTCATATCAAAATTTTTTTTATAAAAATTTCACATCAAAAATGTTTCTATAAAAATTTCATATCAAAAATTTTTCTATAAAAATTTCACATCAAAAATTTTTCTATAAAATAGGAAAATTACGAATTATTAAGAATTTATTAGCAGATTTTGTTAAACAAAACTTTAAGTCTTTTTATTAAAAAATATACATATATTAACCCTAATCGGACCTGGGAACTAAACCGACCCCTAAATGAGTTTATGAAATGACTCAAAATTTTAATACATTAAAGCATGAAACAAAATTCAAAGATCATAAGAAAAAAAATGTGGGTCATTTAGTCCTCACGTCAGTTTAGGGTTAATATTTGTTTAGCAAATATTACAACCTGACTAATCTTTCTTCAAATATAAAAGTTTTCCAAAAGCAAATACTCCCCGGAAATAACAAATCTCTTATATAACCTCTCCATCTTCAAGTTATATCAAACTAAAGCATAGCTCCAACATTCATTTACTAAAAGTGAGAAGTTCATGAATAAAAATTCCACCTTAACTTACGATTAAAGAACAATTATTGATTAATAGGTTTTTTGCTATGGCTGTTTACAGTTTCGCCTTAGACCGATCTACAGTTCTTTATTTTTTTTTTATTGCAGTGTAAAATATTAACGATTGCAGTTCTTGGGTTATTACATCGATGGAAGTCGAAAGAACTGTCTGGTAGTTAGAAGCGCCACATCATATTAAAGAATAATAAATAAATATTACAATACGAGTATATGGTTCTTGTTTGGAAAATGCCGCTAGAAATTTATTACACAAAAGACCAAGAGGAAAAAACAACAACATAAGTGTGAAGCCACCTGTGTGTACTTTTAAATTTTACGGTTACAGTATCAGGGACAGTGGTCAATGTTGATGATCAGAGTGGCGATCGGCATTTAATTTGATGACTCTTGGATGATCTACATCTTCTAATTTTACATCAACAATTTTTCTATAAAAACATAACATCAAACATTTTTAATTAAAAGTTTTTCTACAAAAAATTCCCATAAATATATTCATATAAAAATTTCACATCAAAATTTTTTCTATCAAAATTTCACATCAAAAATTTTTATATAAAAATTTTTCTATAAAAATTTGATTTAAAAAATTTTTCTATAAAAAATTTTACATTAAAAATGTTTCTATTAAAATTACACATGAAAAATCTATCTATCAAAAATTTCACAAAAAAAATTTTTTTATACAAATTTCACATCAAAAATTTTTCGATACAAATTTCACATCAAAAATTTGTTTATAAAAATTTGATATCAAAAATTTTTCTATAAAAAATTTTACATTAAAAATTTTTCTATAAAAATTTCAAATGAAAAATTTTTTTATCAAAAAATTCACATTAAATTTTTTTTTTTCAAAAATTTTATATCAAAAATTTTTCTAGAAAAATTTTATATAAAAATTTTTTTATTAAAATTTCACATTAAAAAAATTTCACTTAAAAATTTTACTATAAATTTTACTATAAAAAATTTGCTATAAAAATTTCACATCAAAACTTTCTCTATAAAAATTTCACATGAGAAATTTTTCTATCAAAAAATTCACATCAAAAATTTTTTTCCAAAAATTTCATTTCAAAAATTTTTCTAGAAAAATTTCACATAAAAATTTTTTTTATAAAAATTTCACGTCAAAAAAAAATTCACTTAAAAAATTTTACTATAAAAATTTTACTTTAAAAATTTTTCTATAAAAATTTAACATCAAAAATTTTTCTATAAAAATTTCACATCAAAAATTTTTCTATAAATTTTGATATGAAATTTTTTTTTCAAAAAATTTTATATCAATATTTTTTTTGTAAAAAAATGTTTCTATAAAAATTTCACATTAAAAATTTTTCTATAAAAATTTCACATTAAAAATTTTTCTATAAAAATTTCACATAAAAAATTTTTCTAGAAAAATTTTACATCACAAATTTTTCTATAAAATTTTACATCAAAAATTTTTCTTAAAAAATTTTACTTAAAAAATTTTACTTTAAAAATTTTTCTATAAAAATTTCACATCAAAAATATTTCTATTAAAATTTAACCTCAAATTTCACATCAAAAATTTTTGTATACAAATTTCTCATAAAAAATTTGCATCAGAAATTTTCTATAAAAATTTCACATTTAAAAGTTTTCTATAAGAAATTCACATCAAAAATTTTTTTATAAAAATTTTATATCAAAAATTTTTCTATAAAAATTTTACATTAAAAATGTTTTCTATAAAAATTTCACATCAAAAATTTTTCTATAAAAGTTTCACATCAAAAATTTTTCTATAAAAGTTTCACATTAAAAATTTTTCTACAAAAAATTTCACATCAAAAATTTTTCTATCAAAAATTTTTCTCCAAAAATTTCACATCAAACCTTTTTCTATAAAAAATGTACATCAACAATTTGTTTATAAAAATTTCACATCAAATATTTTTGCATAAAAATTTTATATCTAAAAATTTCAAATGAAAAACTTTTCTATAAAAATTTTCCGTCAACAATTTTTCTATAAAAATTTCACGTCCAACATTTTTTTATAAAATTTCACATCAAAAATTTTCTATAAAAATTTTGCATCAAAAATTTTGTATAAAAATTTGACATCGAAATTTTTTCTATAGAAAAAATTCACATCTAAATTTTTTCTACAAAAATTTCACATCAAAAATTTTTCTACAAAAATTTCACATCAAAAATTTTTCTATAAAAACTTCACATCAAAAATTTTTCTATAAAAATTTCACATCAAAATTTTTATAGAAAAATTTTTGATGTGAAATTTTTATAGAAAAATTTCACATCAAAAATTTTGCTATACAAATTTGAAATCAAAAATGTTCTTATAAAAATTTTACATCAACAATTTTTCTATAAAATTTTTACATCAAAAATGTTTCTATAAAAATTTCACATAAAAAAATTTTCTATAAAAATTTTACGTTAAAAATTTTTGTATAAAAATTTTATATGAAAAATTTTTGTAGAAAAATTTTCTATAAAAATTTCACATAAAAAAATTTTCTATAAAAATTTTACGTTAAAAATTTTTGTATAAAAATTTTACATGAAAAATTTTTGTAGAAAAATTTTACATGAAAAATTTTTGTAGAAAAATTTCGCATTAAAAATTTCCATCAGAAAATTTCTATATAAATTTCACATTAAAAATTTTTTATAAAAAATTCACATAAAAAATTGTTTTTTAAAAAATTCACATCAAAAATGTTTCTATAAAAATTTCACAGCAAAAATTTTTCTAAATAATTTCAAAAATTTCTGTATAGGAATTCATATCAAAAATTTTTCCTTAAAACTATCACCTCAAAAATTTTTCTATAAAAGTTTCACAACGAAAACTTTTCTATAAAAGTTTCATATCGAAAAAATTTTGCTATACAAATTTTACATCTAAAATTTTTCTATAAAAATTTTACAGCAAAAATTTTTCTATAAAAATTTCACATCCAAAATTTTTCTTTAAAAATTTCTTATAAAAAATTTTTCTATAAAAATTTCACATTAAAAATTTTTCTATAAAAATTTCACATCAAAAATTTTTTTATAAAAATTTCTCATCAAAAATTTTACATCAAAAATTTTTTTAATAAAAATTTTACATCAAAATTTTTTTTTTTAATTTTTACATGAAAACTTTTTCTCTAAAAATTTTATATGAAAAATTTTTCTATAAAAATTTCACATCAAAAATTTTTTTATAGAAAAAATTTACATACAAATTTTTTCTACAAAAATTTTAAATCAAAAATGTTTCGATAAAAATTTTACATACAAAAATTTTGTATAGGAAAAATTTATATCAAAAAAAAATTACATAGAAAATTTTTTATATTTTATATCAACAAATTTTCTATAGAATAAATTCACATAAAATATTTTTCTAAAAAAATTCCTCATCAAAAAATTTTGTATAAAAATTGCACATCAAAAAATTTTTTTTTATAAATTTTTTATTTTAAATTTACATCAAAAATTTATTTATAAAATTTTTATATGAAAACTTTTTCTATAAAAATTTCATATGATAAATTTTTCTATAAAAATTTCACATCAAAAATTTTTCGATAAAAATTTCACATCAAAAATTTTTCTAAACAAATTTTACTTCAAAAATTTTTCTATAAAAATTTTACCTCAAAAATTTTTCTTTAAAAATTTCATATCAAAAATTTTTCTATAAAAATTTCACATCAAAAATTGTTCTATTATAGTTTTACATCAAAAATTTTTCTAAAAAAATTTCACATCAAAAATTTTTCTAAAAAAATTTTACTTCAAAAATTTTTCTAAAAAAATTTCACATCAAAAATTTTTCTAAAAAAATTTTACTTCAAAAATTTTTCTAAAAAAATTTCACATCAAAAATTTTTCTAAAAAAATTTTACTTCAAAAATTTTTCTATAAAAATTTCACATAAAAATTGAAATTTTTCAGTATTTCGAGATATTATGCTGTTTTTACAAAACGATAAGTTTTCATGATATTCAATCCCACTGTAACTTTTTTAATTTTCATATGTTTGGCAATAAAAAAAAATTATTATTGAACAATATAAAAAATTAAATAAAATTGCACTTGGTACGAGAGTATAATTTTTAACTGACTTTAGCAGTTAATGGAAAGGGTAATTATACACCTCATGATTAAGAAACTACACGTACATACATTCTCGTATAAGTCGATATGAATGAATGAGTGACTGCAGTTGAATGGAAGCCAATAAGCTTCAGCAGTAGCAGCAGAAATTGCATAAAAATTGACTCATAGCTTTTGATGTAAGAAGCTTACAATTAGCTGATATCTCCCCTCCTGGCTCTGTCTTCTCAAACACCCCTTAAAGTGTTCTTGGTCTGGCTGGCTACAACAATTATAGATTTTCAATTCAAAGTCTTATAATTAGTAAATTTGTGCTAGCGGCGCTGTCTTAAGTTGGTGCTTTAGTTGTTGTTGTAGTTAAGCTATTGCTACATCCCCTTATTGGGGCTTCAGCTGATCGTACGCTTTTTCGTTCGCTTGATGGTGGGCGCACTTGTCGGAGTAATTAAAGCTTTGTGCGCCAAAACTTCCATATGAGTACAATTGACGGTTTCATATTTTTTTTTTTTTTTGTATGTTTTGTTAACTGATATTTTATTTTATTTGTTGTAAATATTAGCAATAATTATTTGGAGCCACCAAGTACATATATTTTCTTAAAATTATATATTGTAGTTATGTTTTTCATTTAGCTTCTTGATCTTTTTTTTGCAATTTGTATTCAATTTGGTGTAGATCGGTAATCCAGTTTTATTTTAGCTAATTTTTCGCCTTAAGTTCAATTTTGTTGGAAACTTAATATTGACATTTAAAGTTTTAAAACTAATTTGAGTGACAGTTACATTTGATCTGTGTTTGAGGTATTTAAAGCATTTTAATTGAATTTGCTTATAGTGGTTATGTGATCGACTTAGATGGCAGTCAAGATCAAGCAATTAATTGAGATCAAGAATAACACAAGTCAACAAAATTTAAATTTTTGCATTACATTTTTCACACTATATTTTTGTTATGGTCTTCTGATTATAAAAATGACCAAAACTAACAATTTTCAATTTGTAAAAATCAATTTTTTTTTTTATAGGATGGTCCATCATTATACCCTTCACCACCATAGGCGCAAAGGGTATTATAAGTTTGTGCTGATGTATGTAACGCATGGAAATATTTGTCTTAGACCCACCTTTTAGTATACCAATAGGCTTAGAATCACTTTCTGAGTCGATTTAGCGATGTCCGTCCGTCCGTCTGGCTGGCTGGACCCCCATGTAAACCTTGTAATCAAACTACAGGTCGCAATTCTAAAGATAATTTGATGAAATTTGGCACAGATCATTTTTTTGATAATGGGACCATGGCTATTGTTATTCGTAAAATCGGTCCATTATTTATGGTACCTCCGATAGGTTCCACTTCCCGGAATTGATATATTGGCCACAAATATCAATATTTTTTCATGAAATTTAAATCAAATACTGCTTATGTCAACTAAAATCACTGTGCCAAATTTCGTTAAAATCGGTCCACATTTGACCATAGCTCCCATACAAACGTTTCTTTAAAAACCCACTAAATGAGACAAAAATCACTAAAATGCTCGTAAATCTGAAGATAATGGTAATTTTAAGTTTATTTTTTACATACATAATTTTTGTAACAACTGTAATCAATTTGCCAGATTTCGAGATAATCGGTCCACATTTGACCCTAGCTCTCATATAAGTCCAAATGTCGGAAGCAGCTTAAATATAAAAGTTTTGAGAAAATGTTTGTATGATGGCAAAATTTAGAAAATATTTGTCTTTATACTGAAAAAATAACACTTTTGACCTTAGTGGTGAAGGGTATCGTATGGTCGGGCTTGACCGACTATAGCACTTTCTTACTTGTTTTTATCATATCTTTAGAAGGGCTTGCTTGATTTTGTTGAAATTAATAGAATATCATTGTCAATCAAATTACCTTTAAGTCGCTTTAAAATAATTTTTTTTATATTTAAACGGGTTCAGAGTTATTTGAATTTCAAAGTAAAAAAATATTATTTTTTATAAAAAATTTTATTTTTTCTAAAAATTCATAAAAAATCAAAGTTTATAAAAAATTTACCAATTTTATTAGCTCAACATAAAGCAGTAAAAGTTCCAAAGTAAATATACCTTATCATAAAATCCATAAAGAAATGGTGATTTTATTAACAACAAGCTGTAACCTGTTCGCTTTGCTTCGCCAGCAACTAAAATAAGTTTAAAGGAACATTGGTTAATTTTCAGTGGCGCCATCTAGTGAAAATTAGTCTTACCAACTTAGAAACCTGCGTCGACTCATGCGTTACAACTTTGCTAAAGATCATAGCACGATCAAATGCAAAGTTTAAGTTTTAATTCATTTTGAGTAATTTTCAGCGGCGCCACCTGTCGGTCAAACCAACTTAGAAATCTTTGTCGGCTTATGGCCAACAACTTTGCTAAAGATCGTAAGATGCATAGTTTACTATTTGCCTGCATAGAGTTTATGCAATATATGGAAACTATATTATATTTACAATGCGTAAATATAAAAAATTTCCATCGATTTTATAAACTCTAAAAAAAAGATAATAGCATGATCAAATTCAAATTTTAAATTCTAATTCATTTTGTGTAATTTCCAGTCGCGCCACCTGTTGGAAATTGGCCAAACCAACTTATAAGCTTTTGTCGGCTTATGGGCAACAACTTTGCTAAAGATCATAAGATGCATAGTTTACTATTTGCCTGTATAGAGTTTATGCAATATATGGAAACTGTAATATATTTACAATGTGTAAATATAAAAAATTTCCATAGATTTTATAAACTCTAGAAAAAGATCATAGCCTGATCAAAATCAAAGTTTAAGATTTAATTAATTTTAAGTAATTTTCAGTGGCGCCACCTGTCGGAAATTAGTCAAACCAACTTAGAAACCTTCGTCGGCTCATGAGCAACAACTTTGCTAAAGATCAAAAGATGCATAGTTTACTATTTTTCCCTCATATAGTTTATGCAATATATGGAAACTATATCATAAATATTTACAATGTGTAAATATAAAAAATTTCCATAGATTTTATAAACTCTAAAAAAAAGATCATAGCCTGATCAAAATCAAAGTTTAAGATTTAATTAATTTTAAGTAATTTTCAGTGGCGCCACCTGTTGGAAATTGGTCAAACCAGCTTAGAAACCTTCGTCGGCTCATGAGCAACAACTTTGCTGAAGATCATAAGATGTATAGTTTACTATTTTTCCCTCATAGAGTTTATGCAATATATGGAAAGTATATTATAAATATTTACAATGTGTAAATATAAAAAATTTCCATAGATTTTATAAACTCTAAAAAAAATACTTAATAATAGATACCCGAACTAATAGACTTATTTTGGCCAATTTCATAAGCAATAGTTCCACTACTAAAAAAAAATGTTTGTGACAAATTTCTTGGAGATCAAAGCAAATTTGTAGCTTTGAGGAACTTAAATCTTCAATAAGGGAAGAAATTTGCTTGGGAGGTAACCCAAAATTTTCGATGATTTGGGTCATTTCACTTTTTTCATAATAAAATCACTTCTAATAAATGGATTTTCAAATATAAAGCTTTTATTATTTAAAATCTTCATAGTTTCATGATCACCGAGAAATGGTGGTACGTTTTTGCCATTTTAATATTTTATTTTAAATAAATAAATAAATAAAAATATTTTTTTTTTAATTTTCCGAAAAAAATTGTTTTGTTAAAATTTCATAGTTTATAACTCTGAAACCGTAGATCACAAAATTTGTATTAGCACGACTTAGGGGCAATTTTGTTCTTTATCCATTAATGTATCCTGCAATCAAATTAGATAAGTCGTTTTCAATATATGATAATATTATTGGGACAACGACTTCCAAAATTCCAATTAAAAAAATTTTATTTATTTCTTTTAATTTAAAATTTTGCGCTAAAATTGGGTGTTTTCTCCTTTTTTGTAATAAAATCACTACTAATCAATGAATTTTCATATTATAAGGTTTATACGATTTAAAATAGTCATAGTTTTATAATCGCCTAGAAATTATGGTAAGTTTTTGCCACTTTAAATTTTTTAGAAATTTTTTTAGAAATACAAATTTTGAAAATTTGAAAAAAAAAATTTTGGTAAAATTTAAAAGCTAATAACTCGAAAACCGTTGAACACACAAAAAGCTTGTGTTAGCACGACTTAGGGGCAATTTTGTTCTGTATTCTGCAATCAAATTAGATAAGTCATTTTCAATATATGATAATATTACTAGTACAACGACTTTCAAAATTCCAATTGAAACAAAATTATATTTATTTATTTTTTTTTTTATTCAAATTTTGCCCTAAAGTTGGGTATTTTTCCCTTTTTTTGTAATAAAATCACTAATAATTAATGGATATTCATATTAAAAGTCTTGTATCATTTGAAATAGTCATAGTCTTAAGATGGCTGGGAAATTATGGTAAATTTTTGTCAGTTAAAATTTTTTTGTGAATTTGTAAAAAATAACAATTTTTGGAATTTGCAAAAAAAAAAATTGTTAAAATTTAAAAGTCAATAACTCCAAAACCGTCGATCATATAAAAAAATTGTGTTAACACGACTTGAACTTAATTATAATCTTTATTCATTATTGTATTTTTTTAAAAAATCAAATAAGTCGTTTTCAATATATGGCAATATAACAAGGACAACCTCTACAAAAATCCAAAATTTTCGTTGTTTAGTAGTGTAATTGATTTAAAAAATGTTAAGAATTGGACATAACCCACATGCTTGATGCTAATTTAAGATGCCTAAGCCATACATACAATCGATTATGAAAAAAAATTCTAGGAAAAAGGATGACAAAATCTTTGAGCATGACATCTTGAACGCTTGATCTCACATTCCGTTTTGTCAGGTTAGTCGAAGTCAACCTACAATAATATAGAGATATTTTCACTCCATACATTAACACATTAACACAGAAACAAACATATATTTGATGAGCACGTGTGTGTGCCTTAGCTTTCTCTAATTGGATAATCGTCTCCATTAGTTATTTTCGAATTAGAGTGAAAGCGTTATATTATCTTTTTTATGGAGTTTTAAAAACGACCATACGACCAAGTAAAATTAAAAGACCGGTTAAAATTTCATACCTATTCTATGGCTTTCATATTAACCTCGTACTTCAAACATTTGCATCGAGGCGGCACCGGTAAATTTTATCCGATCGCAATAATATTTAAAATTTTTATTACTGGAATCGTCTCCATTAGTTGCTTCCGAATGAAAGTAAAAGCGGTATGCTCTTTTTTTATGGGACTTTTCAAAACGACCATACGTCAAATCAATGCATGGAAGTGCAACATCTTTATATTATGATCAATAAATGTATGTTTTAGTTATTACAAAGTAAGCCTTAATGTAATACAAAAGGTAAGTAGTACTCACTACCAAGTAATGACAAATTCTTCATATATATATCTTCAAGAAACCCCCACAAATTTTCTATTTTCCAAATAATAACTCAACACTTTATTATTTATATCATTACCTAAATCCCTCCATTCAATTAATTCCATTTTTAACACTATCTATGTTTTCGATCTCTTCACACCCTCAGAGATCACGCGGAAATTGCCAATTGCCGGCAGCCTCTCGGCCATAATTTAGCTAAAAAACTTAAATATCACTCTACATATGTTTAGAGTTAATAATCAACATAATTGTGTTAATTTATAAAATAGAAATGTTTTTATAAATATTTATGGTCAATTAAGAAATAATTTTATGAATTTTTCTTCATTTTTTTCTGTTGTTATTTTGTATTTTATTAGAATATTTTATAAACTTTTGAAACAATTTAACAATTTATGTACATTTTCATATAACACCGCATACACAAAAATCAATGAATGAAAATTTTTCACAGTTTATGCTGGAGGTAAAGTGGATGTAGCCCAGCGAGTTTTTGATTAAGAAATTTATCGAATGTTTAAAACTAAATCAAATTTGAATGAAAGATTTCCATATACCTTATAAGAACGTAGATTTGTTTCAATTGTCGATTGTAGATCCTTAAAAAGTCCAATTGTCGTTTGTAGTTCTCTAGAAAATCCAACTGTTGATTCAACGATCTCTAGAAAGTCAAATTGATCGATAGAAGATCTTACATAGCCCAAATTTCGATTTCAGAATTTGTAATGGTAGTATATTTCCCCAGTCGTTCGTAGACCTCTAGATAGTCCAATTTATAATTGATCGATCGCAGTTCTTTATATAGTCAGATTGACCAAATATCAATCTTAGATCTTTTGATAGTACATTTGTCAATTGGTCGATCGAAGATCTCTAGTAGTAGATTTCTACAAAATTCATTATTTTACTAATCGATATCTAAAAAGTCCCATTGACGTTTAATCGATAGAAGATCCTTACATAGTCCAATTTTCAGTAGTAAATGTAGGAGATCTCTGAAAATCCATTATTTTGTTGATCGATATATATATTTATTGTCGATTAATCGATCGAAGATCTTTGCATAGTCCAATTTTCAGTATTAAAAGTAGTAGATCTCTAAAAATCCATTATTTTGTTTAACGATATCTAGAAAGTCCCACTGACGATTAATCGATTGAAGACCTTTACATACTAAAATTTTCAGTAGTAAAAGTAGTAGATCTCTAGAAAATCCATTATTAAATTGATCCATACCTAAAAATTCCCATTGACGATTAGTCGATCGAAGATCTTTATGTAGTCCAATTTTCAGTAGTAAAAGTAGTCGAACTCTAGGAAATCCACTATTATATTGATTGATATCTGGAAAGTCCCATTGACGATAAATCGATCGAAGATCTTTACAAAGTCCAATTTTCAGTAGTAAATGTAGGAGATCTCTAAAAATCCATTATTTTGTTGATCGATATATAGAAAGTCCCATTGTCGATAAATCGATCGAAGATCTTTAGGTAGTCCAATTTTCTGAAGTAAAAGTAGTAGATTTCTACAAAATTCATTATTTTACTAATCGATATCTAAAAAGTCCCATAGACGTTTAATCGATAGAAGATCTTTACATAGTTCAATTTTCAGTAGTAAAAGTAGTAGATCTCTAAAAATCAATTATTTTGTTGATCGATATATAGAAAGTCCCATTGACGATTGATCGACCCCAATGCTTTACATAGCCAAATTTTCCGTAGTAAAAGTGGTAGATCTCTAGAAAAAACAATATTTATTGATCCATATCTAGAAAGTCTTATTGATGATAAATCGATCGAAGATCTCTATAGTACAATTTTCAGTAGTAAAAGTAGTAGATCTCTAAAAATCCATTATTTTATTGAACGATATCTAGAAAGTCCCATTGACGATTGATTGACCTCATTTCTTTACATAGCCAAATTTTCCGTAGTAAAAGTAGTAGATCTCTAGAAAAAACAATATTTATTGATCCATATCTAGAAAGTCCTATTGATGATAAATCGATCGAAGATCTCTATAGTACAATTTTCAGTAGTAAAAGTAGTAGATCTCTAGGAAATCCATTATTTTATTGATCGATATCTAGAAAGTCCCATTAACGATTAATCGATTAATCTCTAGTAAATCCATTATTTTATTGATCGATATCTAGAAAGTCCCATTGACGATTATTCGATAGAAGGTCTTTACATAGTCCAATTTTTAAAAGTAAAAATAGTAGATCTCCAGAAAATCTATTATTTTATTAATCGATATCTAGAAAGTCCCATTAACCCCTTGACGTATTTCCACGAGTTTGACTCGTGGTAAAATTTCTGTGCCTAACATAATTATCACGAGTCTGACTCGTGGTACAATTTCAGTGCCTAACATGATTATAACGAGTCTGACTCGTTTTGCGACTGTTCTAACGCATCAAAACTGGTTTGTTTAGTTCAAGTTGTGTGCGAACAGTCGGAAGCGAACTTCGTTGCGCTAATTGATACGTCAAGGGGTTAACGATTGATCGATCGCAGATCTTTACATAGTCCAATTTTCAGTAGTAAAAGAAGTAGATCTCTAGAAAATCCATTATTTTTTTGATCGATATCTAGAAAGTCGCATTGACGATTGATCGATCAAAGATCTTTTCATAGTCCAATTTTCAGTAGTAAAACTAGTAGATCTCTAGAAAATCTATTATCTTATTGATCGATATCTAGAAAGTCCCATTCAAGATTAATCGATCGAACATCTTTGCATAGTCCAATTTTCAGTAATAAAAGCAGTAGATCTCTAGAAAATCCATTATAAAATTAATCCATATTATTGACGATTAATCGATCGAAGATCTTTATATAGCCAAATTTTTAGTAGTTAAAGTAGTAGATTTCTAAACTATCCCCTATTTTATTGATCGATATCGGGAAAGTCCCATTGTCGATTAATCGGTCGATGATCTTTACATAGTCCAATTTCTAGTAGTAAAAGTAGTAGATCTCTAGAAAATTCATTATTTTATTGATCGATATCTAAAAAGTCCTATTGACGTTTAATCGATCGAGGATCTTTGCATAGTCCAAATTTCAGTAGTAAAAGTAGTAGATCTCTAAAAATCCATTATTTTGTTGATCGATATCTAGAAAGTCGCATTGACAATTAATTGATCGAGATCTTTAAATAGTCCAATTTTCACTAAAAAAAAATTGGGGGTCTAGAAAATCCATTATTTTATTGATCGATGTCTAGCAAGTCCCATTGACGATAAATCAGTCAAAGATCTTTACATAGTACAATTTTCAGTAGTAAAACTAGTAGATCTCTACAGAATCTATTATTTTGTTGATCGATATCAAGAAAGTCCCATTGACGATTTATCGATAAAAGATCTTAATGTACTCCAATTTTCTAAAGTAAAAGTAGTAGATTTCTACAAAATTCATTATTTTACTGATCGATATCTAAAAAGTCCAATTGACGTTTAATCGATCAAAGACCTTTACATAGTCCAATTTTCAGTAGTAAAAGTAGTAGATCTCCAAAAACACATTATTTTGTTGATCGATATCTAGAAAGTCCCATTGACGATTGACAGATCCCATTTCTTTACATAGCCAAATTTTCAGTAGTAAAAGTAGTAGATCTCTAGAAAATCCAGTATTTCATTAATCGACATCAAGAAATCGATCATCGATCGATTAATCGATCGAATATCTTTACGTAGTCAAATTTTTAGTAGTAAAAGTAGTATTTCTCTAGAAAATGTATTATTTTATTGATCGATATCTAGAAAGTCTCACTGACGATTAATCGATCAAAAATTTTTACATAGTCCAATTTTAAGTAGCAAAAGTAGTAGATCTCTAGAAAATCCGATATCTTATTGATGGATATCTTGAAAGTTCCATTGAGGATTAATCGATTGAAGAACTTAACATACTAACACTTTCAGTAGTAAAAGTAGTAAATCTCTAGAAAATCCATTATAAAATTGATTCATATCTAGAAAGTCCCATTGACGATTGACCGATCGAAGATCTTAACATAGTCCAATTTTCAGTATTAAAATTAATAGATCTCTAGGAAATATTTATTATTTTATTGATGGATATCTAGAAAGTCCCATTGACGATTGATCGATCGAAAATCTTTACGTAGTCCAATTTTTAGTAGAAAAAGTATTAGATCTCTAGGAAATCCACTATTATATTGATTGATATCTTTAAAGTCCCATTGACGATAAATCGATCGAAGATCTTTACAAAGTCCAATTTTCAGTAATAAAAGTAAAAGATCGCAAAATTTGCTGGGTTTACTCTTCATCAACTTCATAAATTTCGTGCGTGTTTTTTTGGTTAAGAATTTTTGTGGTGGCATGGCCAAAATCAAATCATCTCGAAATTTGTTAACAAATGATAAACATAAACAACTGCTAATATCCATTTAAGTGGCCAATAAACCAACAATATCTTTAAAATTTCCATCAACAGCCACATCAACATCCTCATATCATCATCAAAATAGAAACGAACGAACAACTGTTCCACTCATGATCATCATGCATCATGTGGCAACCCAGCAGAAAGTTTATGATCTCGTTTAATCTCTCTCGCTCCCTCTCTCTCTCTCTTGCTGTGATGAAAAGCGAAATTAAATATATTGAAACAATAAAAGAAGAATTATTTCACAAATAAATTTAAAAA
Source organism: Stomorhina lunata (assembly GCA_933228675.1). Lineage (NCBI taxonomy): Eukaryota > Metazoa > Arthropoda > Insecta > Diptera > Rhiniidae > Stomorhina > Stomorhina lunata. The sequence goes on along the minus strand of OW121742.1, from coordinate 42,977,254 downwards.
AAAAACATAGATAAGCAAAACATTAGGAAAAGCGTGAATAAGTAAATGAATGAAAGAGTGAAGAAGCGAGTGAATGACTGAAGATCCATAACAACAAAACATTTGATCTAAGAATGGAAAGACGAGATGATGCTGCTGCTTTTCTTATGATCATTATGATTTTATTCGTTAAAATGGAAAATTATTTGAAAAATTTTGTTTGCATTGAATAGCGTAAATAACAAATTCATACTATTTACGTAGTAGCTCCATTCATTTTATGAAGTAAAAGCTTCTTTGGACCAAGTGTTGAAAGAAATTATGAAGAACAAGTGTATTGGCTATTAAGACTAAAACAAGCATTTGAAGTCAAGAACATGTAGCATAAATACTAGCACCAGCCGGTTGAGTAACAAGAAAAAGATTCTAGTTACGTTATCTAATATTTTCTAAGTGAAGATCTACATTAACTTCCTCACTCAAGGTAATGTGATAAAAGGCATTATCAGACACTTTGGGAAGACTCTACAAAATCATCGTTTTTTATTTGATCACTGAGTAGATCTTAATATAATCCAATTCATTCTTAGATCAAATTCTCGACTGTAGATCCCCAAATTGTCGTTTTGCCAATCATAGATATCCATGTACTTAATTTTCTATTATTGGATCTTTACTCAAGATCACAGTAATCTTCGATCATTGTACAGTCGATCGTGGATCTCTACATATTCAAATTGTTGATCGTTGATCTCAATATTATCCAATTTTATCTCGCAAATCTCTATATAGTAGATTTTTTTGTAGATCTAATTCTCGATTGTTGGTCTCTTACATAGTCAAATTGTCGATCATATTTCTCTGTGTAAAAAATTTTTAATCATAGATCTCCGTTGAAGATTATAGTTATCTTTTAACACTATGCAGTCGATCGCTGATCTTAACATTGTTCAGTTGACGATCGTAGATTTCACATACATAGTTCAATTTACGTTCGCAGATCTCTCTAATGCCAAATTTTTATTTGAAAATTTTTAGTCGATCATGGACCTCAATTCACCGAGATTGTCGATCGTAAGCATTAAGATAGTCGACTTTTTGATAGCATATTCCTATGTTTTTGTAGATCTAATTCTCGATTGTTGGTCTCTTACATAGTCAAATTGTCGATCATATTTCTCTGTGTAAAAAATGTTTAATCATAGATCTCCGTTGAAGATTATAGTTATCTTTTAACACTATGCAGTCGATCGCTGATCTTAACATTGTGCAGTTGACGATCGTAGATTTCACATACATAGTTCAATTTACGTTCGCAGATCTCTCTAACGCCAAATTTTTATTTGAAAATTTTTATTCGATCATTGTGTAGTCGATCATGGACCTCAATTCACCAAGATTGTCGATCGTAAGCATTAAGATAGTCGACTTTTTGATAGCATATTCCTATGTTCAGTCGATTTTTGATTATTATCAAATTTTCCATTGTATACTTTATATATTTAGTTTAATTTTAAATCTTAGATGTTTACTCAGTTTAATTATCGATAGTCGATCTTCAACTAGACAAATTACCAATTGTAATCTCTACATAGTCCAATTGTCTATTAAACGATCTTAAATCTCTAGATAGTCCAATTGATGATTGATTGTAAATCTCTAAATAGTTCAGTTGTCAATTGATCTATCGTAGAACTCTAGATAGTCCAACTGTTAATTCTTCGTAGATCTATATTATATCTCTAAAACTGACCGTAGATCTATTAATAGTCCAGTAGGTCAGTTGTCGATTTATCGATCGTAGATCCCTAGATAGGTTAATTATCGATCGTAGATCTCTAGGAAGTACAATCGTTGATTGATCGTAGATCTTTAGATAGACCAATTATCGAGATTAGATCTCTGATAGTCCAATTTTTTAATTATCCTAGATCTGTAGATAGTTAAGCTGTCGACTGATCGATCGTCGATCTTTAGATGGGCTTATTATCGATTGATCGATAGTAGAACTCTAGAATGTATAATTGTTGATTGATCGCAGATCTTTAGATAGACTAAATATCTATCGTAGATCTGTAGATAGTCCAATTGTTATTGATCGTAGATCTATAGATAAATATAGATAGATAAATATCTATCGTAGATCTCTAGATAGTCCAATTGTTATTGATCTCTAAATAGGCCAATTATCGATCGTAGATCTCTAGATAATCTAATTGTTGATTGATATGAAGCACAAGATATTCCAATTAACTATTTATCGATCATATTTCTCTAGATAGTATAATTGTTGATTGACCCTAGATCTCTCGATAGTTCAGTTTTCGATTATTCGATCGTAGATCTCTAGATATGTCAATTATCGACCGAAGATCTCTAGATAGTGAAATTGATGATTGATCGTAGATCTGTTGTCGATTACTCATTGTAGTTTTCTGAAGAGGTTAAATATTACCCAATTGTTGATCGTAGATTACTAGATATTCCAATTAACGATTGATCGATCGTAATTCTCTAGATATTTTAATTGTTAATAGATATTAGATCTCTAGGTAGTTCAGTTGTCGATTGATCTTTGGATAGTCTTATTGTCTACCGATCAGATATCTAGATAGTCCAATTGTCGATGGATAGATCGTAGATCAATAAAAGGTCCAATTGTTCATTAATCGAAGATTTCTGCATAGAAAATGAAATATATTATTGATCGATCAATATTTACATGGTCCAACTATCAGTCGTACACCTTTGGATATTCCAATTGTTGAGTGATCGATCATAGATCTGTAGATAGTTTCATTTTCAAATTGATGATGAATTAGTGGAGCATAGATCTTAAGATAGTCATATTTACTACTAATCGTTCGAAGATCTTTAGATAGTCCTAAAGAGGATTGATAGGTCGAAGCTCTCTAGATAATTCTATTGACGGTTGATCGCTCGAAGATCTCTAGATAGTCTAATTGACTACTGATCAGATATTAAGATAGTCCAATTGTCGATTGATCGATCGTAGATCTCTAGAAAGTACCCCTTGTTGATTGATAGTAGATCTCCAGAAAGTGAAATTGACAATTGGTCTATCGTAGATCTTAACATTGTCCAATTTACAATCACAGATCTTTGGATAGTCCTGGTGTTGATTGGTCGTTCTTAGATCTATAGATAGTCCAATTTACAAAAGTAGCATCCAATTGTTTATCTGTAAATAATTAAACTGTCGATCGATCAAGCGTAGATCTCTCTCTAATTAGTAAAACTTTCAGTCTAGATTTCTAAGTTATAGTGTTTTCAATCGTAGATCTGTATAGTAAAATTAAAGATCGTAGGTCTCTATGAAGTAGATCTGTTCATAATTATGAAAAGAACGCAATATTTATTAATTCATAGACAGTGCAGTTGGATGGATTTCCCTCTTGTGGTACAAAATTACATTATTGTGCCAAGTGGCTTATTTCTAGAGCAGCATGATTTCAAATTATTTAAGCAAGATGTTGCCTACATGCTATTTCAGAAACGATAAAAGCCGTTTTTGGCAATTCCTTATAAAAAAACTGATCTATGTCGAAACACTGTTAACATAGATCAGATCTCCAAATAGGTCAGGGGCCAAATCGTCGCATTCGATATCGATCGAAATGTAAGATATTTCAGAAAAATTTGTATTACATACTTTTAGGACAATCTAAATAATATATAACATATCTGTATCTTGGTTCTAAAAGAGCCAATGTCAAAAAAAGTAGTTTTGAGAAAATTAGATTTAAAGTTTTAATTTTCCATATAAAGAGTGTTCTAAATAAAATTTGTAGTTGGATTTTTTTAAATAAAAATCAAACCTTTTAATATAAAAACTTTACAAAATACGCAAATATAATGACATATTATACAAAATCATTTAGCATTAAAATGTTTACTTAGTACTCGGGTTTTGCAAAATTATCGACTTTTTTCGGAAACCCTCCTATTAAAGATTTTACAGTTGCTTCTGATACCTTTTTGGAGCATGTGTTCCACCTGCGCTTAAAATCGGATATGTTTTTGGAAATCTTTCCTGTGTCCCTCGACTTCTTTTGCCTTACCAATATCTGTATGACCTTTTTTCCTCCCTGACCCAGGTTTTCTTTCAATGCTCAGGTTTTCCTTATACCATCTGATGGCATTAGAAACCGTTCGAGGGTCAACTTTCAAATTTTTAGCTATTTTTTTAAAAGTCCATGACGGATTTTTTTGAAAAGTTTTAATTATATTTTCACGAACTTTTTTTTCGCAGTCCATTTTGATTGAAATAACTATTGAAAATTAATAATTTCTAAAATAATAGTATCTGACATATCTATAGAAACTAACTTGATCAAAAAATAAATTATTTCTTGCACTATGGATAAATTTTGTCTAAAATAGTAAATGCATATTTTTTTAGAACACTCTTTAAATTCATATTAACATTAACAAAATATGTTTTGAATTTAGTTAGAGATTAGCTGTTGGAGCCAAATAAAAGAGGGTAAAGAAGGGAATCCAATGCAATGATTAACTCAAAACAGCAAAAAATTGACATTGGCCCTTGGTGCTACCAAGCCACAGATATAAGGTTCACGTATTTGTCAAAAGTTTCTGACAGTACAAAAATTTCACTTCAACTAAATTTTTTGACAAACGAACGCATATGGTTAGATATCAAGTTTTATTAAACTTTTTGCAAGTGAAACTATTTTGGAAATCCCTAAAGTATGTTACAAAATATTTGCTTAGAAGTCTGGGTTTTTGATCAGACCCAGTTTTCAATCGATTGTCCTTGAGCTTTAATTTCTAAGAGCATTCCACATCTATCAGATAAATCAATTTTACCTACTGTAGGGTATTTTAGCAATATGTACAAATAGCTAAAAGCACCTGTGCTCAAATGATCAAACAAAAAAATATGCCATGTGTATGAAACATTGCCACCAATAGTTGCCGCTGCATAGCACACACACACTCTTTTGCCACTTGCAAAATAATTTCCGCAATATTGTGTGAGGTGATCGCGATGAGGCTGTGATCATATAGACACAAAAAATTTATACTGGCTCTTTGTGTATTTGGCGAACAAATCATAAACAGTAGCTGGGTTATAAAAGCATCTAACACGGCAGCAACATCTAATACAAGATTGAATTTTACTGATATCTAGCAAAAAAAAAAAAAATAAGAAGTAAATACGAGTATTCAGATGTTACGTTTTGAAATATATGATTTTTTTTCTATTACGAATTTTATGGACTCAAACACGTACCGTTTAAATGAATGTTCAAGATACGCGAGTATAGCACGAGTCGAGATGTAACGAATTTGATGTAAATGTACACATACGAGTACATATTTGGTAATAGGAGCAGATTCAGTTGTTAAAGTCAGTCATAAGCTAGTCCTAGGAATCCCGTTAGTGTAACCCAGCGATCAGATGAAAAATTTTCTTAAATGAATGAGTTAAACCTTAACAACTGCTAAAAGAAATTTTTCATTCAAAAATTTTCTGAGCACATAAATAAACCGATTTAACACTTCGACTATATTTATGTGAATAATAACAAATTTTTCCTAAATACGAAAGCAGAAAGAAAATTGTTGGCTTTAATCATTGACACATAATTTTGAACAAATAACAGGTGTTAAGGCATTTTAATTGAATACATTATTGAGCACTAAATAATTTTTTACGTTTTACAAAAAAAAAGTTCTTTATGAAAATGATGATGATGATTCTCATAAGTATCTAGATTCATAAGTATCTAAGAATTATTGCATAGAAATGATCATAGATTAGCGTATGGTTTTTATTAGTATGTATGTACCGGGCAGACATGATTTGTACATACATTCATACGATCTAAAGAATTTGAAATTAAATGTCTGGCAATAAATTTTACATTTTATGAAATTGTGGGGAACTTTTTTTCTATAAAATGATGCTAACGCCACTTGTGTCATTTCCGTGATACATTTGGCAAAGATCGGCGCAATGAAAGGTATTATTTTCAGGAATTTAAGAAAGATCTAAAAATTTTTGGAAAAAAGTATTTTTCTCGAAAATTTTTCTATAGAAAAATATTTTTAACAAAAATTTTTCTATAGAAAAATATTATTCTCTAAAATGTTTCTATAGAAAAATATTTTTCTCGAAAATTTTTCTATAGAAAAATATTTTTCTCGAAAATTTTTCTATAGAAAAATATTTTTCTCGAAAATTTTTCTATAGAAAAATATTTTTCTCGAAAATTTTTCTATAGAAAAATATTTTTCTCGAAAATTTTTCTATAGAAAAATATTTTTCTCGAAAATTTTTCTATAGAAAAATATTTTTCTCGAAAATTTTTCTATAGAAAAATATTTTTCTCGAAAATTTTTCTATAGAAAAATATTTTTCTCGAAAATTTTTCTATAGAAAAATATTTTTCTCGAAAATTTTTCTATAGAAAAATATTTTTCTCGAAAATTTTTCTATAGAAAAATATTTTTCTCGAAAATTTTTCTATAGAAAAATATTTTTCTCGAAAATTTTTCTATTGAAAAAGATTTTTAACAAAAATTTTTCTATAGAAAAATATTTTTGAACAAAAATTTTTCTATAGAAAAATATTTTTGAACAAAAATTTTTCTATAGAAAAATTTTTTTCTCGAAAATTTTTCTAAAGAAAAATATTTTTCTCGAAAATTTTTCTATAGAAAAATATTTTTCTCGAAAATTTTTCTATAGAAAAATATTTTTCTCGAAAATTTTTCTATAGAAAAATATTTTTCTCGAAAATTTTTCTATAGAAAAATATTTTCCTCGAAAATTTTTCTATAGAAAAATATTTTCCTCGAAAATTTTTCTATAGAAAAATATTTTTCTCGAAGATTTTTCTATAGAAAAATATTTTTCTCGAAAATTTTTCTATAGAAAAATATTTTTCTCGAAAATTTTTCTATAGAAAAATATTTTTTTCTATAGAAAAATTTTTTTTTTCTCGAAAATTTTTCTATAGAAAAATATTTTTCTCGAAAATTTTTCTATAGAAAAATATTTTTCTCGAAAATTTTTCTATAGAAAAATATTTTTCTCGAAAATTTTTCTATAGAAAAATATTTTTCTCGAAAATTTTTCTATAGAAAAATATTTTTCTCGAAAATTTTTCTATAGAAAAATATTTTTCTCGAAAATTTTTCTATAGAAAAATATTTTTCTCGAAAATTTTTCTATAGAAAAATATTTTTCTCGAAAATTTTTCTATAGAAAAATATTTTTCTCGAAAATTTTTCTATAGAAAAATATTTTTCTCGAAAATTTTTCTACAGAAAAATATTTTTCTCGAAAATTTTTCTATAGAAAAATATTTTTCTCGAAAATTTTTCTATAGCAAAATATTTTTCTCGAAAATGTTTCTATAGAAAAATATTTTTAACAAAAATTTTTCTATAGAAAAATATTTTTAACAAAAGTTTTTCTATAGAAAAATATTTTTAACAAAAATTTTTCTATAGAAAAATATTTTTAACAAAAATTTTTCTATAGAAAAATATTTTTAACAAAAATTTTTCTATAGAAAAATATTTTTAACAAAAATTTTTCTATAGAAAAATATTTTTAACAAAAATTTTTCTATAGAAAAATATTTTTAACAAAAATTTTTCTATAGAAAAATATTTTTAACAAAAATTTTTCTATAGAAAAATATTTTTAACAAAAATTTTTCTATAGAAAAATATTTTTCTCGAAAATTTTTCGATAGAAAAATATTTTTCTCGAAAAGTTTTCTAAAATAGAAAAATATTTTTCTCGAAAATTTTTCTATAGAAAAATATTTTTCTCGAAAATTTTTCTATAGAAAAATATTTTTCTCGAAAATTTTTCTATAGAAAAATATTTTTAACAAAAATTTTTCTATAGAAAAATATTTTTTAACAAAAATTTTTCTATAGAAAAATATTTTTTAACAAAAATTTTTCTATAGAAAAATATTTTTCTCAAAAAGTTTTCTAAAGAAAAATATTTTTCTCGAAAATTTTTCTATAGAAAAATATTTTTCTCGAAAATTTTTCTATAGAAAAATATTTTTCTTGAAAATTTTTCTATAGAAAAATATTTTTAACAAAAATTTTTCTATAGAAAAATATTTTTGAACAAAAATTTTTCTATAGAAAAATATTTTTGAACAAAAATTTTTCTATAGAAAAATATTTTTAACAAAAATTTTTCTATAGAAAAATATTTTTAACAAAAATTTTTCTATAGAAAAATATTTTTGAACAAAAATTTTTCTATAGAAAAATATTTTTGAACAAAAATTTTTCTATAGAAAAATATGTTTGAACAAAAATTTTTCTATAGAAAAATATTTTTGAACAAAAATTTTCCTGTAGAAAAATATTTTTGAACAAAAATTTTTCTATAGAAAAATATTTTTTAACAAAAATTTTTCTATAGAAAAATATTTTTTAACAAAAATTTTTCTATAGAAACATATTTTTGAACAAAAATTTTTCTATAGAAAAATATTTTTCTCGAAAAGTTTTCTAAAGAAAAATATTTTTCTCGAAAATTTTTCTATAGAAAAATATTTTTCTCGAAAATTTTTCTATAGAAAAATATTTTTCTTGAAAATTTTTCTATAGAAAAATATTTTTAACAAAAATTTTTCTATAGAAAAATATTTTTGAACAAAAATTTTTCTATAGAAAAATATTTTTGAACAAAAATTTTTCTATAGAAAAATATTTTTGAACAAAAATTTTAATATAGAAAAATATTTTTGAACAAAAATTTTTCTATAGAAAAATATTTTTGAACAAAAATTTTTCTATAGAAAAATATGTTTGAACAAAAATTTTTCTATAGAAAAATATTTTTGAACAAAAATTTTCCTATAGAAAAATATTTTTGAACAAAAATCTTCCTATAGAAAAATATTTTTATAAAAAGTTTTCCATAGAAAAATATTTTGATTAAAAATTTTAATATAGAAACATTTATGATTTTTCTATAGAAACATTTTTGATTTTTCTCTGGGAAAATTTTTGTAAAAAATTTTTTTTATAGAATAATTTTCGAGCAAAATATTTTTCTATAGAAAAATTTTCAAGAAAAATATTTTTCTATAGAAAAATTTTCGAGAAAAATATTTATCTATAGAAAAATTTTCAAGAAAAATATTTTTCTATAGAAAAATTTTCGAGAAAAATATTTATCTTTAGAAAAATTTTCGAGAAAAATTTTTTTTATAGAATAATTTTCGAGCAAAATATTTTTCTATAGAAAAATTTTCGAGAAAAATTTTTTTCTATAGACAAATTTTCGAGAAAAATATTTATCTATAGAAAAATTTTCAAGAAAAATATTTTTGCATAGAAAAATTTTCGAGAGAAATATTTTTCTATAGAAAAATTTTCGAGAGAAATATTTTTCTATAGAAAAATTTTCGAGAAAAATATTTTTCTATAGAAAAATTTTAGAGAAAAATATTTTTCTATAGAAAAATTTTTGTTCAAAAATATTTTTCTATAGAAAAATTTTTGTTTAAAAATATTTTTCTATAGAAAAATTTTTGTTCAAAAATATTTTTCTGGAGAAAAATTTTTGTTCAGAAATATTTTTCTAAAGAAAAATTTTTGTTAAAAATATTTTTCTATAGAAAAATTTTTGTTCACAAATATTTTTCTATAGAAAAATTTTTGTTCAAAAATATTTTTATGTAGAAAAATTTTTGTTCAAAAATATTTTTCTATAGAAAAATTTTTGTTCAAAAATATTTTTCTATAGAAAATTTTTTGTTCAAAAATATTTTTCTATAGAAAAATTTTTGTTTAAAAATATTTTTCTATAGAAAAATTTTTGTTCAAAAATATTTTTCTAAAGAAAAATTTTTGTTCAAAAATATTTTTCTATAGAAAAATTTTTGTTCAAAAATATTTTTCTAGAGAAAAATTTTGTTCAAAAATATTTTTCTATAGAAAAATTTTTGTTCACAAATATTTTTCTATAGAAAAATTTTTGTTCAGAAATATTTTTCTAAAGAAAAATTTTTGTTAAAAATATTTTTCTATAGAAAAAATTTTGTTCACAAATATTTTTCTATAGAAAAAATTTTGTTCACAAATATTTTTCTATAGAAAAATTTTTGTTCACAAATATTTTTCTATAGAAAAATTTTTGTTCACAAATATTTTTCTATAGAAAAATTTTTGTTCACAAATATTTTTCTATAGAAAAATTTTTGTTCACAAATATTTTTCTATAGAAAAATTTTTGTTCAAAAATATTTTTCTATAGAAAATTTTTTGTTTAAAAGTATTTTTCTATAGAAAAATTTTTGTTAAAAAATATTTTTCTATAGAAAAATTTTTGTTCAAAAATATTTTTCTATAGAAAAATTTTTGTTCAAAAATATTTTTCTATAAAAAAAATTTTTGTTCAAAAATATTTTTCTATAGAAAAATTTTTGTTCACAAATATTTTTCTATAGAAAAATTTTTATTCAAAGATATTTTTCTATAGAAAAATTTTTGTTCAGAAATATTTTTCTATAGAAAAATTTTTGTTCAAAAATATTTTTCTATAGAAAAATTTTGGTTCAAAAATATTTTTCTATAGAAAAATTTTGGTTCAAAAATATGTTTCTATAGAAAAATTTTGGTTCAAAAATATTTTTCTATAGAAAAATTTTCGAGAAAAATATTTTTCTATAGAAAAATTTTCGAGACAAATATTTTTCTATAGAAAAATTTTTGTTCAAAAATATTTTTCTATAGAAAAATTTTCAAGAAAAATATTTTTCTATAGAAAAATTTTCGAGAAAAATATTTTTCTATAGAAAAATATTTTTCTATAGAAAAATTTTCGAGAAAAATATTTTGCTCTAGAAAAATTTTTGTGAAAAATATATTTCTCTAGAAAATTTTTCGAGAAAAATATTTTTCTATAGAAAAATTTTTGTGAAAAATATTTTTCTCTAGAAAAATTTTTGATAAAAATCGTTTTCTAATTTTTTTTTTTTTAATATTTTTCGATAGAAAAATTTTTGAAAAAAAAAAAATTCTATAGAAAAATATGTTTCCCGTAATATATTAGCACTTTAGTTCTGCTTTTTAGACAAATATTTTCAAAATATAATTCGACAAAATGTCCGCATTTTTTCAATACAATGTTTCAGAACAAATATTTACATACATATCCAACATATGTTAACATTAAATGTGCAAACTCAAGAACAGCCAAAATTTGTTTTCAATAAATTTTGAATACAATTTTTCTAAAATTATAATGTTTTTTCAACTGTCGCATACCGAACAAATAACAATTGAATTTTTGGCGATTTTTTTTTCGCTAAAAAAATTGTCTAACGAAAAAAAAATGTTTGCAAAGAAAAAACTAAAACGTTTCTTTTTCGTTAAACGGCAGCTGCTTGTCAATCTTGAAAATTTCATTTTGCCAAAGCAAAACAAAATTCATTTAAGGCGAAAAAAAACTCAATGAAATCTTAAATAAATGATCTCACAAATGTCTGAAAATTTAACGCAAAATGTCAATTGTTTTGTTGTGACAATAGAAAGACTCGAAAAAGTCGGCAACAAATTTACATTCACACAATTTGTGAAAAAAAATACAAATTTAGAAGCCAAGTGGTCACTGGCCGCCAGTGATAAAAGAAAGTGCGTTTTAGACGTTTTTGGCAATCGACTCGTTTTCGATTTGAACTGAATTCTAGTCAATTCATTGGGTTTTCATTGTAAAATGGTCCACAGGTGCGTATGACTAATAACAAATTTATTTTTTGTTGAAATAATTCTTATACGTTTTCAAGTCATTTTGTCATTCATTTATTCTATTCTTTATTTTGTAAAATATTTAAATATATTTTTATTTTTGTTTTTGTCTCGTTTCTGTATTTGTATTGTTTTTGTAGAATATGACAAATATTTTGATTTGCCTCTAAAGTGTTTGTGTAATAAATTATAAACATTTGATTTCGTTTTTTTTTGGTATTTTATTTTTCATAACTCAATTTATCAAACTGTTAAATTGTCAAATACCGCAAACGCTTTTGGGTTATTGCACAATTTATTTTTCGGTGAATTCGTTATGATCTTAACAAGTTTTGTGGCACATAAACAGAAAATAGATTCTAGATCAAGAACCTAGCAAGTGTGTAATTGAAGTTATCACTAAATATCTCAAAAATAGAAAGATATTGAACTAAGGACTCCATAATATAAAGATGTTGCACTCCCATACATTGAATTGTAGTATGGTCGTTTTGAAAACTCCCATAAAAAATGTATACCGCTCTTACTCTTATTCGAAAACAACTAATAGAGACGATTATCCAATGAGAGAAAGCTAAGGCACACACACGTGCTCATGAATTATATGTTTGTTTGAGCTTTAATGTGTTTTTCCTTGGTCTTTATCCACTTTAATTTCCCTTTTGACAACAACAAATGTTGAACTTCAATATCTTTATGTAATAGAGTCTTTTGTTGAACGGATACCTTTTTGAAGTTTTAATGAAAATCTAAATTTTAAGAGGAAAAATTTTCTTAGTAATTAAAAATTTTAACTATAAGTGAAATTTTATATTTTCATTAAAAATTAAAATTTTGAGTAAAAATTAACACATTTTTTAGCAAAAAGTTTTTATTGAAAATCAATTTTTTTGTGGAAAAATTTTTTATAAAAATTTTACTCAAAAAAAATGATTATTCGCATTCGATCCCAAATCTGTAACATTTATTTATTAATGTAACAGACCAATTTATTGATAAAAAACCAAAAAATGTTTGTGGAGAAACCAAATTCTTCGACGCGTTTCTATGGTTGGTTAAGCCATCTCTTCAGGAGGATTGTCCCCAATTTAGACAGATCGAAAACCTCGCATTATTACTAAATTTACAAACAAAACTTTTAAGAATTATGTTCATAAACCATAAGTAAAAGCGTAGATTATCGACTGAACAAAAACAAAAATTTTTCAGTTTTCATCTTCCTTCACTTCCCACATTCTTTTTACTGTTAAGAAAAAATCTAATTTCTTTGATAACTAAACCTTTCATCTCATCATTTAAGTGAGCGTTGTTAAACATATTTTAATTATATTTGCTCACTGTATGAGCCTTAAATATCAACTGATATTAATTTCAGATCTCCATCACTTATGGTTTTATTGTTATGAGATGTTGCTTATAAGCAACATTGAGCATTTGTAGTACAATGGATGGACGGATTTGGACGAAATTTGGAACATCACTAGAAGTGGAGTTAGGCTTTAAGAGAAATGTTCAAAGATGTATCTGTCGGCAGCACAGTGGGCTCTACAGTGGATTAAAGTTGCCCAACTCAATTATGTAAAACGTTTGGGTCTTTATAATTTTTGCCAATTTGGTCCGCTTCGAAGATTTTTTCATTTTTGAAAACTATTTTAAAAATTTAAGATATGCTTAATAAAGTACCTTATCTTTTATAGATTAAGATTTCTTTGCATTTTTTTGTCATGACTTCTGTCCTTTTTTGGCTTAAAAATAATTCTAGGTAAGTCACAAATTTTTTAAAAATGTCATGAAATTTTCCATTTAAATTTTTTTCTATCGAAATAATAAATTTTTTTCTAAAGAAAAATTTTTCATATACAATTTTTGAATTGAAAAATTTTACATATAAATTTTATGTATAGAAAATTTTTCAATATAAGATTTTCTGTTTAAAAGAATTTTTAATATAAAATATTTTGTTTAGAACAATTTTCAATATAAAATTTTTTGTATAGAGAAATTTTCAATATGATTTTTTTCCCTTCAAAAAAATTTTAATATGAAATTTGTTCTACAGAAAAATTTTCAATGAACAGTTTTTTGATATTCTGATATATTTATGATATATTTTTAAGAATTCCCATTTTTTCCCGATTTATTAGATTTTACTGTCGATAAAAAAAAATAAAAAAAAATAATGCCGATTTTGCTATTAGACCTGTGTATGAGCCTTAAATATCAACTGATATAAATTTCAGATCTCTATTACTTCAGATTTTACCGTTATGAGATGTTGCTTATAAGCAACATTGAGCATTTGAAGTACAAGGGATGGATGGATTTGGACGAAATTTAGAACATCAGTAGAAGAGAAGTTAGACTTTTAGAGAAATTTTTAAAGATGTATCTGCCGGTAGCACAGTGGGCTCTACAGTGGACCAAAGTTGTCCACCTCGGTTATATAAAACACTTAGGTCATTATAACATTCGCCAATTTGGTCCGATCCGAAAAATTTTTACATTTTCGAAAACTTTGAAAACGAGTGGGATGTAATGGAAAGCAGCTGTTGCCTGGCGTCTCCAGCTACCAGGTAAACACTGTATTGAATTCCTATTCTAACCTCCTCGTGGTTAGCATTAGCTGAAGATGAGGTAAGCAACCCGTGTGCGTTACGAGGTCGGAGCTAATATAAGAGGAAGTTATCTTAGAGCTATTCCAACGTATTAGGTCTAAGGGTCTAAGATAATTGTACTTGGTAAAGTAAGAAGCGGCTGCAAGCAGGCGTCAGTCTGATCGAGCGGCTCGCTTTACAAACACGACTCATTTCTTTGGATTTATCACCCATCGATTTTTTCTAAAAAATTTTTGATGAAAAAATTTTCTGTAGAAAAATTTTTGATAACAAAATTTTCTTCAGAAAAAATTTTGATAAAAAACAAGTAAGAAAGTTCTATAGTCGGTCAAGCCCGACCATAGGATACCCTTCACCACTAAGGTCAAAGGTGTTATTTTTCCTGTATAAAGAAAAATATTTGCAAAATTTTGCTATCATACAAACATTTTCTCAAAACTTATATATTTAACCTGTTTTCGTCATTTGGACTTATATGAGAGCTAGGGTCAAATGTGGACCGATTATCTCGAAATTTGAAAAATTGATTACAGTTGTTACAAAAGTTATGTATGCAAAACATGAACTTAAAATTCTCTTTATCTATAGACTTACGAGCGTTTTAGCGATTTTTATCTCAAAAAGTGCGTTTTTAAAGAAGAGTTTGTATGGGAGCTACGGTCAAATGTGGACCGATTTCAACGAAATTTGGTACAGTGATTTTAGTTTACATAAGAAGTATTTGTTTTAAATTTTACGAAAAACAAGTAAAAAAGTGCTGTAGTTGGTCAAGCCCGACTATACGATACCCTTCACCACTGAGGTCAAAGGTGCTATTTTTTCTTTATAAAGACAAATATTTGGACTTATATGAGAACTAGGGTCAAATGTGGACCGATTATCTCGAAATTTGGCAAATTGATTACACTTGTTACAAAAATTATGTATGAAAAAACTTGAAATTCTCATTATCTTTAGATTTACGAGCGTTTTAGTGATTTTTGCCTCATTTAGTGCGTTTTGAAAGAAGAGTTTGTATGGGAGCTATGGTCAAACGTGGACCGATTTCAACGAAATTTTGTACAGTGATTTTAATGTACATAAGCAGTATTTGTTTTAAATTTCATGAAAAAATATTTATATTTGTGGCCAATTTATCAATTTCGGGAATTGGGACCTATGGGAGGTACCATAAATAATGGACCGATTTTGACGAACTTCAATAGCCATGGCCCCACTATCAAAAAAATTATCTGTGACAAATTTCATCAAATTGTCTTTAGAATTACATGGTTTACATGGGGGTCCAGCCAGACGGACGGACTGACATCGCTAAATCGACTCAGAAAGTGATTCTAAGGCTATTGGTATATTAAAACGTGGGTCTTATACAAATATTTCTGTGCGTTACATAAATACATCAGCACAAACTTGTTATATGGTGGAGGGTATAAATATTGATATTTGTGGCCAAAATATCAGGTCCGGGAATTGGGACCGAGGTACCATGATCTGTGCCAAATTTCATCAAATTATTTTTGGAATTGTGACCTGTACTTTGATTGCATGGGGGTCCAGCCAACCGTCTAGACGGACGGACGGACTGACATCGCTTAATCGACTCAGAAAGTGATTCTAAGCCTATTGGTATACTAAAGGGTGGGTCTAAGACAAATATTTCTATGCGTTACATACATCATCACAAACTTATAATACCCTTTCCACCTATGGTGAGGAAGGGTATAAAAATGGGGTTATTTCCGTCTGTCCACCAGATAAAAGCGCAATCGAGCCTTAACAAAAAGAGCTAGAGAAACACAATTTTACAAAATAATTTTCGATATCTTGAAAAAGTTGAAAAATTATTGATATTTGTGGCCAAAATATCAATTCCGTTAATTGGGACCTATGGGAGGTACCATTAATAATGGACCGATTTTGACAAATTTCAATAGCCATGGTTCCACTATCAAAAAAATTATTTGTGCCAAAGTTTATCAAATTATCTTTAGAATTGCGACCTGCACTTTGGCAGCCAGACGAATGGAAGGACTGACGTCGCTAAATCGACTCAGAAACTGATTCTAAATCTATTGGTATACTAAAAGGTGGGTCTAGACAAATATTTCTATGCGTTACATACAGCAACACAAAATGATAATACCCTTTCCACCTATGGTGGTAAAGGGTGTAAATGTTAGCCATACTTATTCTATTACAAGTATATACCTTATTTATGGAAACAGTGTAACGAACCCGCCAACAAGTGCACATGTTTAGTATGTACCAACAACTTTAGTACCATGTAAGCTTAATTTTGAGTACATTTGATAACATTTGAAAATTTTGTAAAGTTATAACCTTTTTTTTTCCAATATTTTGTTTACATAAACTTAAATATTATCAAGTATTAAATTTTAAATTTAACAAAAACCATAAAGGTAGTCAGATACATACAAAAAATGTATGTAGATAATATTTAATAAAACTAAGTTTATCTTTTTCCATAAGTTTTTCAATGAAAAGTCTTTGAAGTGGACTGGAAAACATTAAACAGCAACTGACTACCAGTACAAATGAACGTACGTAAACCAGGCAGTTTTTTTGTTTTGAACAAAATAGTATAACCGATTTCTAGGTACATTCACCTGTTACAATTTCAGTACATTTTCCGTTTGGTTTTTTGTTGAAGTTTTTTTTTTTTTTTGCTGTTTCTTCATTTTAAACAGATTAAAATGTTTAAATTTAGTAATAACAACAAATAAACAATGTTTAATTTTTTTTTTGTATATGAGTAAGTATAAATAATTTAAGACACTAGTACTTGTATTCGTACCACACCTGTTCATATTTAATCGACAAAGTCGAATAGTGGCGATAGATAAGACTCCCAGTGCTTTTGCCACCAGCCCACTATTTAGTCTTTTGTACTCCAACTTAGCCCCAAAAACGTTCGTAATTGTTTTATTGTTGCACTTATTATCGCAATATTCATTACGCATCGCTTCTATTTACTTGTACTCGAACTCGCATTAATTGAAACTCGTATGTGATTTTAACCATTTAAAGGTGATTCCGTTCCATTTGTTTCAAAGTTTTTATTGTGTACTTAAAAATGATAATAGTACTCGTACCGTAGTTCCATGTGCCTGAAATCGGTGTGTGTGGGGTTTCCAGTACGAAAAAAGTCATTTACACAGGTGTTATGCACTTGATTTGCCTTTTTCGTTATTTGTTTGTACTTTTTTTATTTTTGTTATTTATTTTTAGTTTTTATTAGTATAATTATAAATTTTCTTTTTTTTGCTTTTGTATTCACTAGATTCACGTTTTCTTATCTCAGTTTGTTGGTACTTTTTTTTCAATGGGATTGCGTAGCTTTCAATTGCTTATTTGTCGCTATGACAGAGGAAATAATTATTAAAAGAGTCATTAAATATTGTTTTCCTAATTCAGGTTTTGATATGCAGATTTTGCAAAAAGTCGTTAATCTTTAGACTTTGAGCGGGGCTAATCTATTGAGCTGATAAAGTTTTTGTCAGACAATTTAAATTATACGATGGTGGATTTTTATATTTTTATACCATCAAAAATAATGGGGGGTATATTGAGATTGTCACTCCATTTTTAATTTGGCTCAAAACCAAAAGTGATATATAATATATTCTGAATCCTTTTGAAATTCTAAGACGATTGAGCGATGTTCGTCCGTCTGTCGGTCTGCCCGTATTTCTTTCTGTCTGTCTGTGTGTCTTTCTGTCTGTCTGTCTGTCTGTCTGTCTATCCGTCTGTCTGTCTATCAGTCTGTCTGTGTATCCATCTGTCTGTCTATCCGTCTGTCTGTCTATCCGTCTGTCTGTCTATCCATCTGTCTGTCTATCCGTCTGTCTGTCTATCCATCTGTCTGCCTATCCGTCTGTCTGTCTATCCGTCTGTCTGTCTATCCGTCTCTCTGTCTGTCTGTCTATCCGTCTGTCTGTCTATCCGTCTGTCTGTCTATCCGTCTATCTGTCTATCCGTCTGTCTGCCTATCCGTCTGTCTGTCTATCCGTCTGTCTGTCTATCCGTCTGCCTGTCTATCCGTCTGTCTGTCTATCCGTCTGTCTGTCTATCCATCTGTCTGTCTATTCGTCTGTCTGTCTATCCGTCTGTCTGTCTATCCATCTGTCTGCCTATCCTTCTGTCTGTCTATCCGTTTGTCTGTCTATCCGTCTGTCTGTCTATCCGTCTGTATGTCTATCCGTCTGTCTGTCTATCCGTCTGTCTGTCTATCTGTCTATCCGTCTGTCTTCCTATCCGTCTGTCTGTCTATCCATCTGTCTGCCTATCCGTCTGTCTGTCTATCCGTCTGTCTGTCTATCCGTCTGTCTGTCTATCCGTCTCTCCGTCTGTCTGTCTATCCGTCTGTCTGTCTATCCGTCTGTCTGTCTATCCGTCTGTCTGTCTATCCGTCTGTCTGTCTATCCATCAGTCTTTCTATCCATCTGTCTGTCTATTCGTCTGTCTGTCTATCGGTCTGTCTGTCTATCCATCTGTCTGCCTATCCGTCTGTCTGTCTATCCGTTTGTCTGTCTATCCGTCTGTCTGTCTATCCGTCTGTCTATCCGTCTGTCTGTCTATCCGTCTGTCTGTCTATCCGTCTGTCTGTCTATCTGTCTATCCGTCTGTCTGCCTATCCGTCTGTCTGTCTATCCGTCTGTCTGTCTATCCATCTGTCTGCCCATCCGTCTGTCTGTCTATCCGTTTGTCTGTCTATCCGTCTGTCTGTCTATCCGTCTGTCTGTCTATCCGTCTGTCTGTCTATACGTCTGTCTGTCTATCCGTCTATCTGTCTATCCGTCTGTCTGCCTATCCGTCTGTCTGTCTATCCGTCTATCTGTCTATCCGTCTGTCTGCCTATCCGTCTGTCTGTCTATCCGTCTGTCTGTCTATCAGTCTATTTGTCTATCTGTCTGTCTGTCTATCCGTCTGTCTGTCTATCCATCTGTCTGCCCATCCGTCTGTCTGTCTATCCGTTTGTCTGTCTATCCGTCTGTCTGTCTATCCGTCTGTCTGTCTATCCGTCTGTCTGTCTATCCGTCTATTTGTCTATCCGTCTGTCTGTCTATCCGTCTGTCTGTCTATCCGTCTGTCTGTCTGTCTATCCGTCTGTCTACCTATCCATCTGTCTGTCTATCCGTCTGTCTGCCTATCCATCTGTCTGTCTATCCGTCTGTCTGTCTATCCGTCTGTCTGTCTATCCGTCTGTCTGTCTATCCGTCTGTCTGTCTATCCGTCTGTCTGTCTATCCGTCTGTCTGCCTATCCATCTGTCTGTCTATCCGTCTGTCTGTCTATCCGTCTGTCTGTCTATCCGTCCATTTGTCTATCCGTCTGTCTGTCTATCCGTCTGTCTGTCTATCCGTCTGTCTGTCTATCCGTCTGTCTGTCTATCCGTCTGTCTGCCTATCCTTCTGTCTGTCTATCCGTCTGCTTGTCTATCCGTCTGTCTGTCTATCCGTCTGCCTGTCTATCCATCTGTCTGTCTATCCATCTGTATGTCTATTCGTCTGTCTGTCTATCCATCTGTCTGCCTATCCTTCTGTCTGTCTATCCGTTTGTCTGTCTATCCGTCTGTCTGTCTATCCGTCTGTATGTCTGTATGTCTATCCGTCTGTCTGTCTATCCGTCTGTCTGTCTATCTGTCTATCCATCTGTCTGTCTATCCGTCTGTCTGTCTATCCATCTGTCTGCCTATCCGTCTGTCTGTCTATCCGTCTGTCTGTCTATCCGTCTGTCTGTCTATCCGTCTCTCTGTCTATCCGTCTGTCTGTCTATCCGTCTGTCTGTCTATCCGTCTGTCTGTCTATCCGTCTGTCTGTCTATCCATCTGTCTGTCTATCCATCTGTCTGTCTATTCGTCTGTCTGTCTATCCGTCTGTCTGTCTATCCATCTGTCTGCCTATCCGTCTGTCTGTCTATCCGTTTGTCTGTCGGTTTTCGGTTTTCATTTGACCGTAGCTCCCCTATAACCTCGTCTAGGCTAACCGCTTATTTGCTAATAAACAAGTAAGAAAGTGCTGTAGTCGGTCAAGCCCGGCCATACGATACCCTACACCACTAAGGTCAAAGGTGTTCTTTTTCCGGTATAAAGACAAATATTTGCTAAATTTTGCCGTCATACAAACATTTTCTTAAAACTTATATATTTAAGCTGTTTCCATCATTTGGACTTATATGAGAGCTAGGGTCAAATGTGGACCGATTATCTTGAAATTTGACGAATTGATTACACTTGTTACAAAAATTATGTATGCAAGCGTTTTAGTGATTTTTGTCTCATTTTGTCTCATTTTTAAAGAAGAGTTTGTATGGGAGCTATGGTCAAATGTAGACCGATTTCAACGAAATTTGGTACAGTGATTTAAGTTTACATAAACAGTATTTGTTTTAAATTTCATGAAAAAAATAATGATGTTTGTAGCCAATATATCAATTCCGGGAAGCGGCACGGGAGGTACCATAAATAATGGACCGATTTTGACGAATTTCAATAGCCACGGTCCTTACTATCAAAAAAGTGATCTGTGCCAAATTTCATCAAATTATCTTTGGACTTGCTACCTGTACTTTGATTACATGGTTTACATGGGGTCCAGCCAGCCAGCCAACCGTCCAGACGGACGGACGGACTGACATCGCTAAATCGACTCAGAAAGTGATTCTAAGCCTATTGGTATACTAAAAGGGTCTAAGACAAATATTTCTATGCGTTACATACATCATCACAAACTTATAATACCCTTTCCACCTATGGTGGGGAAGGGTATAAAAATGGTGTTATTTCCGTCTATCCGACAGATGAAAGCGCAATGGCCCCTTAACAAAAAGAGCTAGAGAAACACAATTTTACAAAATAATTTTCGATATCTTGAAAAGGTTGCAAAAATAGGCGGAATCAGTTCACATTTAGTTAGAGCTCCCATATAAGCCCATCCCGGGAATCACATTAATGCTGATAAATTGAATAGAAATGTAATAGATATGACGACTAAATTTAGAACAGAGAAGTTTTAGGCAACTTTGACCATAGCTCCAGTATAACCTCGTCTAGGCTAATTGGTTGTTTGCTTATAAATGACAAATTATAACAGCTATGATGACAAAACTTGGTACCTAGAAGTTTAATATAGCATATAAAATTACATCGAAATCGGTTCACATTTAACCATAACTCCCATATACAAAACTTACGGAGACAGCCTAAATTCCACCTAAAATTCACTTAAATATCAATTAATGATAAACTGTAAAAGCTATGGCCACTAAATTTGGCGCAAGAAAGTCTTATGTCAATAGCAGTTAGTGTGCCAAATTTTTTCACAATCGGTCAATATTTGACCATAGCTCCGATATAAAAAACTTACGGAGACAAAAATACAAAAAGAAAAGTGGGGTTATGTCCGTCTGTCCGCCAGATAAAAGCGCAATAGCGCCTTAAGGAAAAAGATCTAGAGGGACAAAATTTTACAAAAGTATTTTGGATATCTTGAAAAAGTTGTTTTTGGAAAATGGGCGAAATCGATTCACATTTAGTTAGAGCTCCCATATTACCCAGCCTCGGAAATAACATTAATGCTGATAAATTGAATACAATTGTAATTGCTATGACGACTAAATTTAGAACAGAGAAGTTTTATGCTACTATAGGTCAGTTTATTAAATTTTATAGGAATCGGTCCATATTTGACCATAGCTTTTATATAAAAGCCACTCCCGGAAAACACTAAAATGCCAGAAACGCCAGTTAAATGCTATTAAATTGTAAACTATGATAGCTATAGCCACAAAATTTGGCAGAATATAAATACGAGTTAGTATATAGGATTTTGTGGCAATCGGTCATCATTTGGCTATAGATCTTATATATATAATATCCACTTTTTATATCCCCAATCAAAAAGATTTGGAGGTATATTAAGATTGCACCTACTAAATAAGATATCAATCAATATTACGTCCAGACTTTATCTACGGTAGATGCATTAGGAAGTCCTAACAAAATATTTAAGACAATTTGATGGTGGGTATATATTGACCGAGGGCGGTTCGGAAACTTCTTAGCCTAGCACAAAAAGCGTGGTACAAACAGAAAAAAGTCAAGTGTTTTGGAAACTTCCATCTCTACTATAAACACATGTTAAATTTTTTCGGGACAAGAAATTCATAATGATATGGTGACTGTGTTAGGTGAAAGTGCTCCTTCATATGCAACAGTAAAAAATTGGGTTGCTGAATTTAAACGTGGTCGTACAAGCATTGAAGATGAACCACGTAGTGGACGTCCAAAAACAGCAACAACAACAGAAATTGTAGCCAAAGTGCATGATATGGTATTAAATGATCGACGAATAAAAGTGCGTGAAATAGCTAATATCATGGGCATCTCAAATGATCGAGTCCATTTCATTTTGCATGAGAACTACAGATGAAAAAGCTTTCTGCAAGATGGGTGCCGCATTTGCTAACAGTCGAGCGAAATAAAATGGATTTTAAGCGTCGTTTCATAACTGTCGATGAGACATGGATCCACTACTATACTCCAGAGACAAAGGAACAATCCAATCCAATTTTTATGAAAAATTTCGATTTTGTATGAAAAAAAAATTTTTTTATTTCAATTTTGTGTGAAAAAATTTTTTTTTTTATGATTCCAAAATTTCGTTAGATTTTCATTTAAACGCATAATAACAAAGTTACAGCCATTTAAAGATTTTTTATGAAAAATTTCGATTTTGTATGAAAAAAAAAAAATTTTTTTATGAAAAATTTTAGTGATTCCAAAATTTCGTTAGATTTCCATTTAAACGCATAATAACAAAGTTACAGCCATTTAAAGTTTTTTTATGAAAAATTTCGATTTTGTATGAAAAAAAAAAAAAAAATTATGAAAAATGTTAGTGATTTTAGTGATTTTTTTATGAAAAATTTCGATTTTGTATGAAAAAAAAAAAATTTATGAAAAATTTTAGTTATCCCAAAATTTCGTTAGATTTCCATTTAAACGCATAATAACAAAGTTACATCCATTTAAAGTTTTTTTATGAAAAATTTCGATTTTGTATGAAAAAAAAATTTTTTCATGAAAAATTTTAGTGATCCCAAAATTTCGTTAGATTTCCATTTAAACGCATAATAACAAAGTTACAGCCATTTAAAGTTTTTTTATGAAAAATTTCGATTTTGTATGAAAAAAAAAAAATTTTTTTTATGAAAAATTTTAGTGATTCCAAAATTTCGTTAGATTTCCATTTAAACGCATAATAACAAAGTTACAGCCATTTAAAGTTTTTTTATGAAAAATTTCGATTTTGTATGAAAAAAAAATTTTTTCATGAAAAATTTTAGTGATCCCAGATTTCCGATCGTTAGATTTCCATTTAAACGCATAATAACAAAGTTACAGCCATTTAAAGTTTTTTTATGAAAAATTTCGATTTTGTATGAAAAAAAAAAATTTTCATGAAAAATTTAAGTGATCCCAAAATTTCGTTAGATTTCCATTTAAACGCATAATAACAAAGTTACAGCCATTTAAAGTTTTTTTATGAAAAATTTCAATTTTGTATGAAAAAAAAATTTTTTCATGAAAAATATTAGTGATCCCAAAATTTCGTTAGATTTCCATTTAAACGCATAATAACAAAGTTACAGCCATTTAAAGTTTTTTTATGAAAAATTTCGATTTTGTATGAAAAAAAAAAAAAAAAAATTTATGAAAAATGTTAGTGATTTTAGTGATTTTTTTATGAAAAATTTCGATTTTGTATGAAAAAAAAAAATTTTATGAAAAATTTTAGTTATCCCAAAATTTCGTTAGATTTCCATTTAAACGCATAATAACAAAGTTACAGCCATTTAAAGTTTTTTTATGAAAAATTTCGATTTTGTATGAAAAAAAAATTTTTTCATGAAAAATTTTAGTGATCCCAGATTTCCGATCGTTAGATTTCCATTTAAACGCATAATAACAAAGTTACAGCCATTTAAAGTTTTTTTTATGAAAAATTTCAATTTTGTATGAAAAAAAAATTTTTTTTTGAAAAATTTTAGTGATCCCAAAATTTTGTTAGATTTCCATTTAAACGCATAATAACAAAGTTACAGCCATTTAAAGTTTTTTTATAAAAAATTTCGATTTTGTATGAAAAAAAAATTTTTTCATGAAAAATTTTAGTGATCCCAAAATTTCGTTAGATTTCCATTTAAACGCATAATAACAAAGTTACAGCCATTTAAAGTTTTTTTATGAAAAATTTCGATTTTGTATGAAAAAAAATTTTTTCATGAAAAATTTTAGTGATCCCAAAATTTCGTTAGATTTCCATTTAAACGCATAATAACAAAGTTACAGCCATTTAAAGTTTTTTTATGAAAAATTTCAATTTTGTATGAAAAAAAAAATGGATTGGAGGAAGTGCCCCAAAGAAGGCAAAAGCAATTCAATCGGCTGGTAAGGTTATGGCAACGGTGTTTTGGGACTTCAAAGGTATTTTATTGATTGACTATCTGCAAAAGGGTAAAACAATAAATTCAGAGTACTATTGCAACCTTTTGGATCAAGTAAATGTACAAATTCGAGAAAAACGTCCTGGCTTACAATACAAAAAAATAATTTTTCATCAAGATAACGCACCTGCGCACAAGAGTGTTTTAACGATGGCTAAAATCAACGAATTAAAGTACGAGTTGCTTGACCACCCACCTTATTCTCCTGATTTAGCTCCCAGTGACTTTTACCTGATCCCAAATCTAAAAAAAATTCCTTGCTGGCAAGCGTTTTACCTCAAATAAAGATGCAATTACAGCTGTAAACTACTATTTTGAAGACCTTGAGGAAAACTATTTTAATCAAAGGATAGAATTGCTAGAAAAGCGTTGGACTAAGTGTATTGAAGTTTCAGGAGACTATATTGAAAAATAAAAATATTTTTGAAAAACTAACTATTCTCTTTCATTGGTAGGCTAAGAAGTTTCCGAACCGCCCTCTTAAGATTCGGAACAGCCGAATATAACACTCGTACTGTTTGGCCTTAAATTGGTAAGCCCAACCTTAAAATTGTCTATCCTTTATTTCAAATTTCCCAAACTGATCGCATTTAAAATTATTTCACACTTTTGTGCGTAAGATCGTCATTCTGTCTGTCCCTAGTCTTACAATGATTTTCACACTTTGTTTCCTTTCACATCTCGAAAAGAAAATACAGAAAAAAACTATAATGAAACATTCTTTTGTAAAATAACATAAATTTGTCACATTTTAGCTGCCAATTTGTTTGTTGTTTTTTGTAACATTTTCTATTTATTTTTTTTTGTTCATAAAAAAAATTTTAATTTTTTTATTTATTTATCTTTTATTTTGTTTGGTTGATGCCAAAGACAACAACACCTGCTGTTAGCCACTCAAAAACGAGATCATTTAAAAATGGTCTACTGCTGATCGTAGCACAAAGATCGAGATACAAAATTTACATCGAATACATGAGCCAGTGAGTGAGTGTCTTTGAAAATCCATTAGCAGGCATTACCACCACCGCGATCACTAAAAAGACACCCGAGAAAAATTTAGTAGGGCATATATTATCATATTGATTTATAATATAGACGAAAAGTCTTAGTACAAGATTTTATTTGTTCGTGTAAGACGTGCGACTTTATTTTTTGTTTTTGGTATAAGACTATCGGTCATACGTCTTTAGTATAAGACTTACATCATTAGTATAAGATGTACATCTTTAGTATAAGACTTACGTCTATAGCATAAGACTTACATCATAAGAACATATTTAGAAGACTTACATCTTTAGTATAAGACTTACGTCTTAAGTCTAAGACTTATTACTTTAGTATATGACTTATTTAACTCTTTAGAATAAAACGTGCATCTAAATTAAGAAACGTACGTTGCTATTATAAAACTTACTTCACTACAAAAAGAATACTTTTCCAGTATCAGACAGACGTCTCTAGTATGAAACGTACGTCTTTAGTATAAGACAAACGTTTTTAGTATAAGAAGAGCGTTTTAAGTATATCTCGTATGTCTTTAGTATAAGACCTAGTTCTTTAGTAAAATACTAAACTCTCTAGTATAAGACATACATCTGATACCATATTTATGATCTACAGGGTGACCCAGAAAGACCGAAGTGGTGTGAATTGCTTATAACTTTTTATTTAAGAGATATTTTTTTAATTTTTTTTTTTTAAATACATTAAATTTATGGGGAATATTTTTGGATTAGTTATTAAAAATGATATCCCGCAAGTGGTGGTCATATTCTGCTTCGCACAAATGTGCTCTTTCCAACACATTTTCCATGACCTTTCGCAAAACTTCCGGTGGTATGTTGTTAATTTCTTCTCGAATATTGGTCTTTAACTCCTCAATAGTCCTAGGCTTATTTACATAAACTTTTCCTTTTAAATAGCCCCAAAGAAAACAGTCTGGAGCGGTTAAATCCGGGGACCGCGGAGGCCAATTAAAATTGCTGTTACGAGAAATTATTCTTTCACCAAAGATGTCGCGTAAAAGAGTCATTGTGGCCTTCGCAGTGTGCGCTGTGGCTCCATCCTGTTGGAACCATATTTGCGGATGGTTTTCCACGGCTGGCCTTACAAAATTTTGCAACATGGCCCGATATCGATCACCATTGACGAAAATGGCGACACCTTGTTCATTTTCAAAAAAAAAAATGGGCCAATGATCCTTTCTGAAGAAACACCGCACCAAACGGTACACTTAACTGGGTGCAATTGTCGTTGATGAAGTACTCTCGGGTTTTCCGTAGCCCATATCCTACAGTTTTGCTTGTTAACGAACCCATTTAATTGAAAATGGGCTTCGTCACTCATTATTAAGTTATGAATAAAATTTGGATTCTCTTGTGCTTTTTGCTGGAAATAAATTGCATAGTCAAGTCGTTGCTGGTAATCTGTTGGTTTCAATTCTTGGACAAGTTGAATTTTGTATGGAAACAATCCTATGGTGTGCAAAATTCGCTGCAGCGACGTTCTTGAGAGGCCCAGTTGTGACGAACGTCTCCTGGTTGATGTTTCTGGATCCTCCCGAATACTCTCCTGTACCACTTGAATATTGTCAGCCGTGTGGACAGTTCGGTGTCTGCCGGGACCAGGAAGGTTCCTTACTGCTCCTTGTTCTCGAAAATTTGCAACCAGACGGTTTATTGTTGACTGAGAGGGTGCAACCCGCACATTAAATTGACGACGGTATGCACGCTGAGTCAACACAATGGACCGTTGATTTGAAAAGTAAATTTCAACAATTGGGGCACGTTGTTCAATTGTGTATTGCTCCATTATAAATTATCCAAGTCTTCTTTACAAAATACTGAAAAGAAAAGAAAAAAAATTATAATAAAAAAGTTATAAGGAATTCACACCACTTCGGTGTTTCTGGGCCACCCTGTTATATACCACATAAATAATAAGTTAATAGACAAACCTAAATTTAACATAATTTTTTCATAGCAACATGTTGCCAATAATTAAGCTGAGTAAAATACGAAATATGCAAGAAATTTCAGTATATTTATTAAAAAATTTTTTAACAAGCAAATCTTTAATAAATTTACACCATTTTTTGCTTAAAAAAATTGTTGCAACAACATGTTGCCGATAAAGAACCTGAGTAAAATACAAATTCAACAAATTTCAATAAATTTACTAAATAATATGTTGACATACAAAAATTTATTAAATTTACACAATTTTTTCTTTAAAAAAATGTTTCAGCAACATGTTGCCGATAATTATTCGAAGCATAAGACAAAATATGCTAGAAATTTCAGTAAATTTATTAAATAATATGTTAAAAGACAAACTTTTAATAAATTTTACACAATTTTGTTGCTTAATAAAATTGTTGCAGCAACATGTTGCCGATAAAAAAATCTGAAGAAAATACAAAAAAATCAACAAATTTCAATAAATTAACTAAATAATATGTTAACATACAAAAATTTAATAATTTAACACAATTTTTTCTTTAATAAAAATGTTTCAGCAACATGTTGCTGATAATTATTCTAAGCATAAGACAAAATATGCTAGAAATTTCAGTAAATTTATTAAATAATATGTTAAAAGAGAATTTAATAAATTTTACACAATTTGTTTGCTTAATAAAATTGTTATAGCAACATGTTGACAATAAAAATTTCATCAAAGTACAAAAATTCAGCAAATTTTCCCAAATTTATTATTACGAAAATTTAAGAGTTTTATCAGATTTTTCTTTAATAAACATGTTGCAGCAACATGTTGCGGCAACATGTTGCCGTTAATTATCTTAAGCAAAAGACAAAATATGTTGGAAATTTCAGTCAAATTTATTTCAAAATATTTTAATAGACAAACCTTTAACAATTTTACACAACTTTTTCTTTAATAAGAATGTTGCAGCAACATGTTGCTGATAGTTAATCTGAGCAAGATACAAAAAATTCAATAAATTTTAGTAAATTTATTAAATTATATATTCACATACAAAAATTTTTTAATTCTATACAATTGTTTCTTGACTAAAAATGTTTCGGCAACATGTTGCCGATAATTATCCTGAGCAAAATGCAAACAATTCAAGAAATTTCAGTAAATTTATTAAATAATATATTAACATACAAAAATGTAATAATTCTACCATATTTTTTCTTTAATAAAAATGTTGCAGCAACATGTTGCCGAGAATTAATTTGAGCAAAAATACAAAATAGGCTAGAAACTTCAGTAAATTTATAAAATAATGTGTTAAAAGAAAAATCTTTAATAATTTGCCACTTTTTTTTTTCTTTAATAAAATTGTTGCAGCAACATGTTGCCGATAATAAATATGAGCACAATACCAAAGATTCAAAAAAAATTTGTAAATTTATTATATATTATGTTAATATACAAAAATTTAATAATTTGAACATATTTTTTCTTCAATAAAAATGTTGCAGCAACATGTTGCCGATAGTTATGCTGGGCAGAATTAAAAAAAACTAATAAATTTTGTAAACTTATTAAATAATATGTTAACATACAAAAATTGTATAATATTACAATATTATTTATTTAGTAAAAATGTTGCAGAAACATGTTGCCTATAATTTACCTCAGCAAAAGGCAAAATATGCAAGAAATTTTAGTAAATGTATTAAATAATATGTTAACAGACAAACCTTTAATATATTTACAGCCTTTTATGCTTAATAAAATTGTTGCAGCAACATGTTGCCGATAAAAAATCTAAGCAAAATATAAAAAATTCAACAAATTTAAATTAAATAATTTATTAAATAATATGTTAACAGACAAACCTTTAATAATTTTACACATTTTTGTCTTTAATACAAATGTTGCAGCGACATGTTGCTGATAATTAATCTAAGCTAAATACAAAATATGTTAAAATATTTCATTAAATTTATTAAATAATATGTTAGCAGTCAAATCTTTAATAAATTTACACCATTTTTTGCTTAATAAAATTGTTGCAGCAACATGTTGCCTATAGTAAATTTGTGCAAAATACAAAAAATTCAATCAATTTTAGTAAATTTATTAAATTATATGTTAACATACAACAATTTTCTAATTCTAAATAATTTTTTCTTTAACAAAAATGTTTCAGCAACATGTTGCCGATAATTATCCTGAGCAAAATACAAACAATTCAAGAAATTTCAGTAAATTTATTTAATAATATGTGAACGGACAAAACTTTAATAAATTTACACCATTTTTTGCTTAACAAAATTGTTGCAGCAACATGTTGCCGATAAAAATTCTGAGCAATATACAAAAAATTCAATAAATTTCAATAAATTTACTAAATAATATGTTAACATACAAAAATTTACTAATTTTACACATTTTTTTCTTTAATGAAAATGTTGCAGCAACATGTTGCTCTGTATAGATCTTATCAGTTATTTAATCAATTTAAGGAAATCATCGAAATTAATAAAAACAAACTCATATAAGACAAATTAAGAGCATTTCTCGATATTTTCCTTTGATCAAAATGTTTCAGCAACTTGTTGCTGAGTATTGATCTCAGACCTACCACTTATAACATAGAGATGAAATTAGTGCAGAACGAAGTCTTTAGTATAAGTCTTAATTTTCAGTATTGAAGTGTAGGGTATACCCTACACTTTGTCTCTCTTATTGCAACTGCAGACCATCCATTTTTTGTTTTTTTTTAATATCTTTTAATGTCTTTTCAAAAACAATTTGTTATATTTTTTCGTATAATTTATCCACAAATAACCACAAAAACCAAAGATACCACCCACTGTTAAATGGCTCGTTTTATGACATTTTAAAAGGGAAATTAACAAAAATCGTAATAAAAATAAATTCATAAATTTAAACAAGAAACAAAAAACTATTTTATGGTTTATCTCCTGATTTTCGATCGGTTTTTTTTTTTTTTTTGCTGGTAAAAAGGTTCATTTGTTTATTTTCATTATTTAGTGCTTAATTAATGGTTTATTTAAGAAAAAAATAAAATTTAACAACAATTTTAGTGATTAATTCGACATCATATCGTCAGACCTAATTTTGATTTTAATTTTCTGTGTTTTTTTTTCTTTTTTTTGGTTGCATAAAATATCGAAATCATTAAAATCTGATTGGGTGATTGGTAATTATTTTGCACCTGTTAAATGTTTTTTTGTTTTTCGATTTTTTCTTCATAGTTTTTTTTTCATGAATTTATTTATTATTGTAACATATGCAAAAAGTTGTAGTTTCTGCTTTTTATATGCAAGATTATGATCATAGGCGAATATTTGAATTTTGTTTCTTTAAAAATAGCAAAAAAAAATTGAAGTGATTTTTTATATGTTTCGTTATGGTATGAAGTCTATTAGAAGACATTTGCTGATAACTTGGTAGCGTTTATAGAAGCTGGACTTGGTAACTACACGATCTCTTTTTAATGATCTTCAGGTTAGTTTTTGTTCCACTCCAAGTCATATTTTACCGATCGATTCTAAAGCGTAGAAATGTTTTGTTATACAGTTTTGTTATACATTTTCTGACTTTTCCGGATCACAAAAGTCTTATCTTTGGTTCATCTATTTTCTATATGGCTTATCCCCCTGTCGCACAGTGGTTTGAGACAAAAAAAGTGGTATAAATCTTGTCTTCTAAACTATAAGTCTGTAAGTTAAGGAAGACCAAACCTGAAGTAAAAAAGCTTTTGAGTCGTGTACGAGGGCGGTTCGAAAACTTCTTTCTAGCACAAAAAGCGTGGTACAAACAGAAAAAAATTAAGTGTAAATTTTGTTTCGATCTAATAACTCCTTCATATTGAAACAGGTGTTCACAAAAGACGCATCCGCTATTACATAAAAAAGGTTTATCGGGACAAGAAATTCATAATGATATGGTGACTGTGTTAGGTGAAAGTGCTCCTTCATATGCAACAGTAAAAAATTGGGTTGCTGAATTTAAACGTGGTCGTACAAGCATTGAAGATGAACCACGTAGTGGACGTCCAAAAACAGCAACAACAACAGAAATTGTAGCCAAAGTGCATGATATGGTATTAAATGATCGACGAATAAAAGTGCGTGAAATAGCTAATATCATGGGCATCTCAAAGGATTGAGTCCATTTCATTTTGCATGAAGAACTGCAGATGAAAAAGCTTTCTGCAAGATGGTTGCCGCATTTGCTAACAGTCGACCAAAAACGCATAAGAATGAAAATTTCTCAAGCTTGTTTGGATCGTTCATCATATCTGTTGATGAGACATGGATCCACCACTATACTCCAGAGCCAAAACAATGTACTGAAGCTGGAGGAAGTGTCCCAAAGAAGGCAAAAGCAATTCAGTCGGCTGGTAAGGTTATGGCAACGGTTTTTTGGGACTTCAAAGGTATTTTATTGATTGACTATCTGCAAAAGGGTAAAACAATAAATTCAGAGTACTATTGCAATCTTTTGGATCAATTAAATGTACAAATTCGAGAAAAGCGTCCTGGCTTACAACACAAAAAAAATAATTTTTCATCAAGATAACGCACCAGCGCACAAGAGTGTTTTAACGATGGCTAAAATCAACGAATTAAAGTACGAGTTGCTTGACCACCCACCTTATTCTCCTGATTTAGCTCCTAGTGACTTTTGAGTGACGAGTTGCTTGACCACCCACCTTATTCTCCTGATTTAGCTCCTAGTGACTTTTACCTGTTCCCAAATCTAAAAAAATTTCTTGCTGGCAAGCGTTTTACCTCAAATGAAGATGCAATTACAGCTGTAAACCACTATTTTGAAGACCTTGAGGAAAACTATTTTAATCAAAGGATAGAATTGCTAGAAAAGCGTTGGACTAAGTGTATTGAAGTTTCAGGAGACTATATTGAAAAATAAAAATATTTTTGAAAAACTAACTATTCTCTTTCATTGGTAGGCTAAGAGGTTTCCGAACTGCCCTCGTAGCTCTTTCAGTTAATGTCCAATGTGGTTGATTTTTTACATTTTGGAATGATCTTTAAGAAACGAAGAAAAAATATGATTACTTTTCTATAAAAACTGTTAAGGCTTTTAAGGTTTTTCATTTCCAAAATTAAAAAATCACTTTTTCTGTTTGACTTTTTTCAGTTTTTGACCGATTGTGCATTCGATATTAAACCGATAATTTTTTAAAAATTTCCACATATGGCCAACCGTTTAGGAAATAAAACTGTAAAAACCATTTTTTAATATCTTAAACCGTTTCATGTTGAAAATTTTCCAAAGTCAAATATTTTTCGCTAAACGAAAAAAGTGAATTTTTTCCCAAAAATAAGGTATCAATTTTTTACTTTTTACTAAGAAGTTTTTTAATAAAAGTTAATGTTTTATTATATATTCGAGAAGAATTGGGTTCTAGGATTATTTTAAACCTAATTTTAAGTCAATACAACATTCACTCTACCTACAGCATTGAACGAAATTTGTCTAATTTTAAAGAAAATTTTTGTGTTTTCGAAGATATAACAAAAAAGTCAAGCCGATTTTGCAACTTTCTGAAATGCAGTTGTAAAGCTCCATATATTCCCTTTAGATTTCAAGAATAAAAAGTCTTAAAAATTCACAAACAAATCCAAAAAATCGAATTTTATAAAAAATGCCAAATTTCCATACACCAAAATTTTAATGGAAAAAAAAGATTAATTGGGTTTAATTTTTTTAAATTATTTAAATTGTTTTATATAAACAATAAAATAAGCTTTATTAGTGCAAAAGATCATGTATATACCTTGTACAGGTTTTCAGAAATTTAAAGTCAAAATTCAAAAATGATTTTGTAAAAAATACACTTATTAGTTATTTTTTACTTTTTTTCCAGAAATATTTCAAAATGTTTGAAATATTATTAAAGAATTAACGGTGTACTAAAATAGACATGTTTTCCTATTCATTGATGTATCAAACATGTAAAAAAGGTATTGGTAAAAGGTAAAAATATTGCATTAAATATACAAGCCTCAGTTCAAAAAAAGTAAAATTGTGCAAATATAGACTTTTTATACCCTTCACCACCATAGGCGGAAAGGGTATATTGGATTTGTGCTGATGTTTGTAATGCATAGAAATATTGGTCTTAGAAATATTCGACTTAGAATTACTTCCTGAGTTGTTTTAACGATGTCCGCCCGGCTGGCTGGCTGGCCGTTTACCCATGTAAGTTTGTTATCACTCTACAGGTCGTAACTTTATAGATAATTTGATGAAATTTGGCAGAGGCTCATATTTTGGTTTAAGGATGATCCCTATTCTATTTTTGGGTGAAATCGGATTACTATTTCGAGTAACTCCCATAGGGATGACTTCCCGGAATAGAGTTTCTGGTCCTTTACAGCCACAAATTTACTTGCATTTTAATAATATTCAGCAAAAATATTTATCATAACCATAATCAGTGTTCCTAATTCCCATATTTGACCATACCTCCCATACAAGACACATTCTCAAAAGATGTTTATATGCACATAAAAGCACAAAAACGTTAATAATAATAATAAGCTCCCATATCAGGCCCTTAGCTGGAAATGAAATAAATCTCGAAATTTTGAAAAAAAAAAATAGCACAAAGTATGAATTTACTTGTATTTTAATAATAATCAGCACAAATATTGCTTAACATAACCTTAATCAGTGTTCCTAATTTTTTAGAAATCGGTCCATATTTGACCATACCTCCCATACAAGACA
Organism: Stomorhina lunata; assembly: GCA_933228675.1. Lineage (NCBI taxonomy): Eukaryota > Metazoa > Arthropoda > Insecta > Diptera > Rhiniidae > Stomorhina > Stomorhina lunata. The sequence continues at coordinate 42,942,642 of OW121742.1, read as the reverse complement.
CATTCTCAAAAGATGTTTATATGCACATAAAAGCACAAAAACGTTAATAACTCTAAAGATAAATGCTTTTGATTACTTAAACTTAGCACAGATAAATATTTTATAAATATGAACCAATAACCAAAATTTGGTAACAATCGGTCCACAATTGACCCTAGCTCCCATATCAGGCCCTTAGCCGGAAATGAAATAAATCGCGAAATTTTGAAAAAAAATAGCACAAAGTATAAGTATGTATGTCTCTTAGACTTAAATATGAACCCATAACCAAAATTTAGTAACAATTGGTCCACAATTGACCCTAGCTCCCATATCAGGCCCTTAGCCGGAAATGAAATAAATCTCGAAATTTTGAAAAAAACTAGCACAAAGTATATGTATGTATGTATGTCTCTAAGACTTAAGGAAAACTCGTTTAATTGTTGGTCCATATTTGACCTTAGTAGTGAAGGGTATGATAAATATAGTCGGGCTTGACCGACTATTTCGACCTTTTCGTAGTTTTTTTTTACCACAAGACTAAAGCTTTGAGACATTAGGACTTATATATAGCAGCTTCGGGTTCGAATTCCATAAAATAGATTTTTTTATAGCCATACCCCCAAGTCGCCTTATACCTACTGCAACTTTGACTCCTGAGTTCTTAAAAAAAATACAAATATTCAAGTCAGCTGTAGTTTTCATTTAATATCACAGAAGTTGATTAATTGCTTGATCTCTTTGCTATTAGCTTTTGTAATAAATTTTATGCAAAAAAGCTCCTAAACTCGAAAAAAACTACAAACATATGCAAAAATAATAACATGAATTTATAAAATCTTATAGAGTTCGCACAAAAAAAAATCACCAAATCGAATTTAAAATTAAAATCTGATAACTACGACAATCAATTGCAGTTGAATAAATGCGAAAAAAAGAAAAAAATCTGTTTCAAAAAAAAAATCCGAAAACATGTTTTTCTTAACTTTTGATTATCTGGCACCTGTACGAGCGAGCGAGTCTGAATTCGAGTAGTTTTCGTACGCAAATTGTGCGTATTTATTGTCATTATGCGAATAAAATCGTACAAATAATTACGAAAATCTTGTTTGACACCTTGATTTGCATTTTTCAACAATTAAAAGTAATTAACAATTATTGATTTATTTTTGTTTTTTTTTTTTTTTGGCAAAAATGTAGTTTAAGGCTATAATATCTTAATAACTTTTGCACTTTTAAATTGTTTTATTGTCATCAATCATAAATGGAGGTTAGGTTAACTTAAATATGAAAAAAATACTATAATAATTTTTGTACTATATGTAGTATCAGTATTGGTATTAATACTAGTATTAGTACCAGTAAAAACCCTGCAGTAAATGGCGTCAGAGAAACAATACTGTTTTGCTATTGACAATGTCTCTACTTGCCCATTTTGCCCCATCCAATGTTATCTACTAAAGAGTGCTCTAAATAAAATTTGTAGTTGGATTTTCTTAAATAAAAATCAAACCTTTTAATATAAAAACTCTACAAAATACGCAAATATAATGACATATTATACAAAATCTTTTAGCATTAAAATGTTTACTTAGTACTCGGGTTTTGCAAAATTATCGACTTTTTTCGGAAACCCTCCCATTAAAGATTTTACAGTTGCTTCTGATACCTTTTTGGAGCATGTGTTCCAGCTGCGCTTAAAATCGGACATGTTCTTGGAAATCTTTCCTGTGTTCTTCAATTCCTTTTTTACCAGAGCCCAATACCTTTCCACAGGCCGAAGTTCTGGAAAGTTAGGTGGATTTGCCTCTCGTGGTACAAAAATGACATTATTCTTTGAGTACCACTCAAGTGCCTTTTTCCATAATGGCATGATGCCAAATCGGGCCAAAAAAATTTAGTCACTCTGTGCTCTCTTAAAAAGGGTAACAACCGTTTTTGTAGGCACTCCTTTATATAAATTTTTGTGTTTATTGTGCCAGATGCCACAAATACTTTACTTCTTTTGCCACAACTGCAAATAGCTTGCCACACGAGAAACTTCTTAGGGAATTTTGTTTGTTTTTTTGTGCGAAACTCATTGCCCCGTTTATCAGCAACATAAAAATCTTGACCAAGAAGTTGAGAAAAGTCTGCCAGTGCGTATGTTTCATCATCCATCACACAACAAGTGTATTTTTTTATAAAATCAGACTTCAATTTTTTCGCTCGTTTTTTGCTTTTAAGTTCTTTATAGCATTGCGATCTGGAACCTTTTGGACTTTGTATGTCTTCAGTCCAGCATAAGCTTTGACTCTATGTGCAAAATTCGTAGAACATTTCACCGTACGAGCTGCTTTTCTTAAAGAAGTGTTAGGCGCTCTTCGAAAGAGTCGCTCGACTTCTTTTGCCTTACCAATATCTGTAGGACCTTTTTTCCTCCCTGATCCAGGTTTTCTTTCAATGCTCAGGTTTTCCTTATACCGTCTGATGGCATTAGAAACCGTTCGAGGGTCAACTTTCAAATTTTTAGCTATTTTTTTAAAAGTCCATGACGGATTTTTTTGAAAAGTTTTAATTATATTTTCACGAACTTTTTTTTCGCAGTCCATTTTGATTGAAATAACTATTGAAAATTAATAATTTCTAAAATAATAGTATCTGACATATCTATAGAAACTAACTTGATCAAAAAATAAATTATTTCTTGCACTATGGATAAATTTTGTCTAAAATAGTAAATGCATATTTTTTTTAGAACAATCTTTAGTATTAGAAATACCATTACAACTAGAAAAGTATTAGCTTTCTAGTTTCTATATTGAAAAGATATTGCACTCTAAACATTTGTTTTCAGTCAAAAGTTAAATTAAAGTGGATAAAGAACAATAAAAAACACATAAACGCACAAACAAACATACATTTCATGAGCACGTGTGTAAGCCTCAGCTTTCTCCTATTGGATAATAGTCTTCATAAGTTGTTTCCGAATTAGAGTAAAAGCGGTATACTCTTATTTTTATGGGACTTATCGAAAAGACCATACGGCAAATCAATGTATGAAAGTGCAACAAATTTATATTATAGAGACTTTGGTATTTATTTATTTATAGTATTAGTACTAGCATTATTAGTATAAGAGTTATATATGAAACTAATACTGGTATAGTTGTAGACATAACTAATTTTCTTAGATCAGCACTTAAACAAGCAAAATAGTTTATATGAAGGTAAATAGAGGGATTGTTTGTTGTCATTTGATTTTAATTTTCCTTTCTTGAATAAAAGATTTCTTTATTTCTAAAAATTGGTGAGGTGAGGCGAAACGGTACTATATAACTGCAAGGGCATTCCAAAATGTAAAAATCAACCATTTTTGATAATTATAAAAAGAGCTACACGGTCCAAAGTCTTTTTTACTTCTGAGGTTGTCTACTTTGATCCCCAAGTATTCACCGTGTGTAAACACAGGGAAAGCATAAATCAAAAATTTAGAAGGTTTTGGTCTTACTTAACAATTCTCTTACACATACGGATGCTATCAGCAATACAGTTGAGCAGATACAGATTTGTTGCCACTTTTTTTTTTGTTTAAAACCAGTGTTCGGAACTTGTGGGAAAAAATTTGCAAAATTTGATTTCAAATTTGACCTTAAATTTTTTAAAACTGTACAATAGAGTGGTTCGATAAAAAAAAGTTGAGTCAGTCACCCCCTAGGATTAAAGATAATGTAAAAATAATTCTAAAAACAATTTTTTTATTCTTTTACCACGCCTACAAATACCGCCCTTTTTGTATTTTGTTAACTGTGTCGCCATCTTTAGTCCAATCATAACACTTTATACATCGATGTTCAGGGCTCTGTAAGGGCTACATTTCTCTCTTTGATAGTTTTTTACAACCTCGTCAATTTCTAGTCATTACTTTTTAAAATTCGAGTCGTAACCACCCTAATCAAATCGAGTAAAAATCTAATTTTTAAAAGTTATGACTATAAATTGACGTGGTAGTAAAAAACTATCAAAGAGAGAAATGTAGCCACTACAGAGCCGCGAACGCCGATATATAAAATGTTATGATCGGACATAAAATGGCGACACAGTGAACAAAATACTAAAAGGGCGGTATTTGTAGGCGTGGTAAAAAAAATAAAAAATATTTTTTGGAATTGTTTTAACATTATCTTTAATCCTAGGGGGTGACTGACACAACTTTTTTTTTGTATGGAAGGCGAACCGCTCTACTGTACAAGGTAAATAAATATTTTTTTGCAGTTATAAAGTTTTTTTTTTTGTTTTTGTAAAACAATTTCAAAAATTTCCAATAACGACCTTTTCTGGATTCGTTTATGAATTCGCGCTACCTTATATTTTTGAAATTTAAATAATATATGGGACTATATAACTGCATTTCAGAAAGTTTCAAAATCGGCTTGACTTTTTTGTTATGTTTTCGAAAACACAAAAATTTTCTTAAAAATTAAACAAAATTCGTTTAACGATGTACATTAGAGCGACAGGAATTTTTTTCTTTGATTTCAAGTGTTTTTCAACGGAATATTATGACACTAGGCCTAAAAGTTTAGTTCTAAAAATTTGAGCCAAATCGGGCAACGTTCTAGGGGCGCGCATCGGGTCCAAAGTTTAAGAGCCTATTTGTATGATGAAAAATGGGTTATTTTTTCCAAATAATTGTTTTTGGCAAGATTAATGTGGGGTTTATATAACTCAAGCGGTTGACGATTGAGTGAAATTTACATGTATTTTGTTTTTGTTACAATAATAAAACACATGAAAATTTCACTCAATCGTCAGCCACTTGAGTTATATAAACCCCACATAAGTGTTTTTTATTAAAAACGAGTAAAAAAGTGCTATAGTCCGTCAAGCCCGGTTATATGATACCCTTCACCACTAACGTCAAATGTGTTTTTTTTCCTGTTAAAGATAAATATTTGCAAAATTTTGCCATCATACAAACATTTTCTCAAAACTTATATATTTATGCTGCTTCCCTCATTTGGACTTATATGAGAGCTAGGGTAAAATGTGGACCGATTACCTCGAAATTTGGCAAATTGATTACAGTTGCTACAAAAATTATGTATGCAAAAAAAAAAAACTTAAAATTCTAATTATCTTCAGAAGAGTTTGTATGGGAGCTATGGTCAAATGTGGACCGATTTCAATGAAATTTGGTAAAGTGATTTAGATTTACATAAGCAGTATCTGTTTTAAATTTCATGAAGAAATATTGATATTTGTGGCCAATATATCAATTCCGGAAAGTGGGACCTATGGGAGGTACCATAAATAATGGACCGATTTTGACCAATTTCAATAGGCATGGTCCCACTATCAAGAAAATGATATGTGCCAAATTTCATCAAATTATATTTAGAATTGCGACCTGCAGTTTGATTACAAGGTTTACATGGTTTACATGGGGGTCCAGCCAGCCAGACGGACGGACGTACATCGCTAAATCGACTCAGAAAATGATTCTAAGCCAATTGGTATACTAAAAGGTGGGTCTAAGACAAATATTTCTATGCGCTACATACATCAGCACAAACTTATAATAACCTTTCCACCTAAGGTGGTGAAGGGTATAAAAAGTAAAGGTATAGTAAGTACACAACTTCTAATTTTATGTACATATAAGTTATATGATATAACAGAATATATGATATAACAGAAGTGTTAGGGAGCTTATGTTTTGAACCTGGAAGGTTTAGATTTTATTGGGGCGGCACAATTGGCCTCAAAATGGGGCGCCTCAGACTCACAAATCACTTGAAACGATATAAAATGTTAATTTCCTAAACAATATGAAGAATCACACTATATAATAAATACGTAGGTTAAGATCTACAAAAAAACGTAGCAACATGCGTAACCTATCTCTTATGGTTTTAAAGATATTCGACTTCAAATACTAAAATTTGAAGTTTTTGTTCCACTTGGGTCATCCTAATGAAAATACGGATAATACTTTAATGAAAATAGAGGCCAATCTAAGGATAGCAAAATATTATATGTATTGTCTTCCAAGAATTTCTTGTGGGCTAAATTTGAGCCAAATCTGTTAGGAGAAAATGGGTAAAAATGGCTTAACACATTTGAAATGGAATTACATATCGAAAATTGAACTTTAAGCTTAAATTTATTTACAATTTCTTTCTGTACAAATCTTAATAAACCCTAAACTCGTTGAAAGTTTAAGATGTTATCTTTTGATCCAAGAAGGAATTGCTACAAAATCTTTATTGCTTAAAAAGTAACAGAGCTTTGGCCAATGAAAAACGACGCTGAACTACGGTGCGCCGTCGATGCAAAAAAAAAATTAAATTGACTGTAGAATAAAAAGCTAAAATAATGCGTCTAAATAACAACTTATGGTGCAATTTCTTACTCACTTAAGTACTAAAATGGCCTATATTTACAACCTGTTAAGGTCAAAGACCGAGTATATTTGAGAATTCCATGAGCTTCAATCTTGAGCGCATATTCTCCAACTTCGTAGGCTTTGAAAGATTTTCCTCTACTTGTTCTTCCTCTAGAAGTTTCGGACGTCCTCTTTTAATCGTTTTTGTTCAAATTTATCCTTTTTTATAGTATGAATTGTATTTTTCAGGACCGACGTTCGTACCTATATTATTATCGTTCTTATGGAAGAAACCGCAACACCTGCTAGCTCATTACTTTTCGGGTGTTTAAGTGGTTACACGGGTAATACCACTAGGTGGTCAGTGTCCACAGTTGAGATGAAGGATAACCAAGATAAGTCTGGACTTATCTTCACCACCCTATCATCTATTATATAGTATAATTATATACATCGCTGGCTTAACATGCAAAGGCACTAAGTCCATATTTTAAAAATTTTCAGAAAAGACAAAAAACAATCAAACTTTTTTGTGTAAACATTTTTGATTTTCTTTTTATGTAGTTTTTATCGGGACTTAAGTCTTTTTCTTGTATGAAATTGGACTTGGCGCTTTTGCTAATTATTACAAAACAACAACATAAAAAAACGAGATACTGTAATTTTATCATTGTAATATATGTATTTTTGCTTATTGTACATATCCATATCAAAATCTATATTTCTGGAAAAAGTGGACTTATTGCCTTTTCATGTTTAGCCAGCGATATATAAAAAAGAGTGTTTGTCTGTCCGTTTGTCCTTTATGGAATAGTAAACTATGCTCTTCATCACGTTATGATCTTAAGGAAAGTTGTTGCGCATGAGCAACAACTTTCCTATCCGTCAGGTAGCGCCACTAAAAATTAATTAGTCATACTATGATCTTTAGCAAAGTTGTTGTGCATGACCCGCGTAAAGTTTCTGAGTTGGCATGACAAAGTTCCGACAGATGGCGCCACTGGAAAGTACTTAAGATGAGTTAAAACGTAAACTGGATATTTGATCATGCTATGATTTTTAGTATGACGAATTTCCGAAAAATGCCGAAACTGAAAACTACTCAAATGAATTAAATCGTAAATGTTGCATTTAATCATTCTATGAACTTTAGCAAAATTGTTGCGCATGGGTCGCCTAAAGTTCCTAAGTTGGCATGACGAAATTCCGACAGATGGCGCCACTGAAAAGTACTAAAATAAATTAAAACGTAAACTGAGCATTTGATCATGCTATGATTTTTAGCAAAGTTATTGCACATGAGCCGACGAAGGTTTCTAAATTAGTATAACTTAAAGTAAAGTTCCTAAGTTGGCATGACGAAATTCCGACAGATGGCGCCACTGAAAAGTACTAAAATAAATTAAAACGTAAATTGAGCATTTGATCATACTATGATTTTTAGCAAAGTTATCGCGCATGAGCCGATGAAGGTTTCTAAATTAGTATGACTTAATTCCGACAGGTGGCGCCACTGAAAGTTACTCAAAATGTACTAAATTGTAAACTGTGCATTTGATCATGCTTTGATCTTTAGCAAAGTTGTTACGCATGAGTCTATGGAGGCAGCAACGCGCAAAGGGTACATCTAGTATATAATTTTTATCATAACATAGAAATCATTATTATAAAGTAGTTTTCGGTATAAGACCTAGTATTTGGCTTTAACGGAAGATTTAAGACCAAGGGATCGTCTTTGGAATATCATGTTGTATAAAAAGTATCCGTTAAATATTTCATCTCCTGCTCATACCCTAATTAAATTATTAAAACGATTAGAAATCTTAACAGCAGGTCTTTTTCTTTCACTTTTTAAAAGTCTAAAGTCAATAAATGTCAAAACATTATCAACAAATATGTCACAATAAATACGAACAGACTCGCAGACATAACCAAAGGCAACGCAGACATAAGTGCTTGACAGTCAAGGGGACACCAAATAAGAACATTTAGAATAAAATCAAGCAAAAAACGAGTTAAAGTCGAAATAGAACAGAAAAGAAGGGTGTAAACAAATTTTAATTTTTTTTTGCTGTCATTCTTTTATTACTTATAAAATGCTTCTAATTTGTCTTTTAACCAAATTACACAACATCAAAATATCAGCAAAAACAAACAACAGCGGGGAGAAAAATTAAAGGACTTGCGAGGACGACAGCTTATGTAATCATAAAAATAATAATAAAACAAATGTTCTAAAAACTGTATTAATAAGGATATTAAGAGAAGACAAAAAAAGGAAACACCAACAAATAATAACAGAGGCTCATTCAGGACTAGAAGTGATGATTTGAAAAGGGAACAACCCCTTTTGGATTACATAACACTTCGAATGTAAGGAACATATAATATCAGGCAAATTAGACTAGGGGATGATTGAGCTGGTAGATGTTAAAAGATATCTCTAATGAAAGACAGTGGTTGCTCACGAACAAAGTCTGCTTAACAGACATTTGAAAACATTTATACACAATTTTATCAAATCCATCCCACTGTGCCTTGATAACTACAAAACCCCATTATGATTTAGCACTAAACTAGAAACAAATAAAGTCAAGAGGTTTTGAATAACAAATATCTAGATTCTAGAATGATATTAAACAAGTAAGAAGAAAGTGCTATAGTTGGTCAAGCCCGACTATACGACACCCTTAATGTTCACTTTTCTATAGAAAAAGGTTACTAACGTTCTCTTTTCTATAGAAAAACTTTAGTAAAGTTCACTTTTCTATAGAAAAAGTTTACTTAAGTTCCTTTTCTTTAGAAAAAGTTTACTAATTTTCAGTTTTGTATAGAAAAAGTTTAATAATGTTCACTTTTCTATAGAAAAAGTTTACTGACGCTCACTTTTCTATAGAAAAAGTTTACTGACGCTCACTTTTCTATAGAAAAAGTTTACTGACGCTCACTTTTCTATAGAAAAAGTTTACTGACGCTCACTTTTCTATAGAAAAAGTTTACTGACGCTCACTTTTCTATAGAAAAAGTTTACTGACGCTCACTTTTCTATAGAAAAAGTTTACTGACGCTCACTTTTCTATAGAAAAAGTTTACTGACGCTCACTTTTCTATAGAAAAAGTTTACTGACGCTCACTTTTCTATAGAAAAAGTTTACTGACGCTCACTTTTCTATAGAAAAAGTTTACTGACGCTCACTTTTCTATAGAAAAAGTTTACTGACGCTCACTTTTCTATAGAAAAAGTTTACTGACGCTCACTTTTCTATAGAAAAAGTTTACCGACGCTCACTTTTCTATAGAAAAAGTTTACTGACGCTCACTTTTCTATAGAAAAAGTTTACTGACGCTCACTTTTCTATAGAAAAAGTTTACTGACGCTCACTTTTCTATAGAAAAAGTTTACTGACGCTCACTTTTCTATAGAAAAAGTTTACTGACGCTCACTTTTCTATAGAAAAAGTTTACTGACGCTCACTTTTCTATAGAAAAAGTTTACTGACGCTCACTTTTCTATAGAAAAAGTTTACTGACGCTCACTTTTCTATAGAAAAAGTTTACTGACGCTCACTTTTCTATAGAAAAAGTTTACTGACGCTCACTTTTCTATAGAAAAAGTTTACTGACGCTCACTTTTCTATAGAAAAAGTTTACTGACGCTCACTTTTCTATAGAAAAAGTTTACTGACGCTCACTTTTCTATAGAAAAAGTTTACTGACGCTCACTTTTCTATAGAAAAAGTTTACTGACGCTCACTTTTCTATAGAAAAAGTTTACTGACGCTCACTTTTCTATAGAAAAAGTTTACTGACGCTCACTTTTCTATAGAAAAAGTTTACTGACGCTCACTTTTCTATAGAAAAAGTTTACTGACGCTCACTTTTCTATAGAAAAAGTTTACTGACGCTCACTTTTCTATAGAAAAAGTTTACTGACGCTCACTTTTCTATAGAAAAAGTTTACTAACGTTCACTTTTCTATAGAAAAAGTTTACTAACGTTCACTTTTCTATAGAAAAAGTTTACTAACGTTCACTTTTCTATAGAAAAAGTTTACTAACGTTCACTTTTCTATAGAAAAAGTTTACTAACGTTCACTTTTCTATAGAAAAAGTTTACTAACGTTCACTTTTCTATAGAAAAAGTTTACTAACGTTCACTTTTCTATAGAAAAAGTTTACTAACGTTCACTTTTCTATAGAAAAAGTTTACTAACGTTCACTTTTCTATAGAAAAAGTTTACTAACGTTCACTTTTCTATAGAAAAAGTTTACTAACGTTCACTTTTCTATAGAAAAAGTTTACTAACGTTCACTTTTCTATAGAAAAAGTTTACTAACGTTCACTTTTCTATAGAAAAAGTTTACTAACGTTCACTTTTCTATAGAAAAAGTTTACTAACGTTCACTTTTCTATAGAAAAAGTTTACTAACGTTCACTTTTCTATAGAAAAAGTTTACTAACGTTCACTTTTCTATAGAAAAAGTTTACTAACGTTCACTTTTCTATAGAAAAAGTTTACTAACGTTCACTTTTCTATAGAAAAAGTTTACTAACGTTCACTTTTCTATAGAAAAAGTTTACTAACGTTCACTTTTCTATAGAAAAAGTTTACTAACGTTCACTTTTCTATAGAAAAAGTTTACTAACGTTCACTTTTCTATAGAAAAAGTTTACTAACGTTCACTTTTCTATAGAAAAAGTTTACTAACGTTCACTTTTCTATAGAAAAAGTTTACTAACGTTCACTTTTCTATAGAAAAAGTTTACTAACGTTCACTTTTCTATAGAAAAAGTTTACTAACGTTCACTTTTCTATAGAAAAAGTTTACTAACGTTCACTTTTCTATAGAAAAAGTTTACTAACGTTCACTTTTCTAAAGAAAAAGTTTACTAACGTTCACTTTTCTATAGAAAAAGTTTACTAACGTTCACTTTTCTAAAGAAAAAGTTTACCAACGTTCACTTTTCTATAGAAAAAGTTTACTAACTTTCACTTTGCTGAAGTCAAAGGGGTTTTTTTCCTCTATAAAGATAAATATTTGCTAAATTTTGACATCAAACATTTTTTCAAAACTTATATACTTAAGCTATTTCCGTCATTTGGATTTATATGAGAGCTAGGGTCAAATGTGGTCCGATTATCTCAAAATTTGGCAAATTGATTACAGTTGTTACAAAAGTTATGCAAGCAAAAACTAAACTTAATATTATCATTATCATCAGATTTACAAGCGTTTTAATAATTTTTGCGCCATTTAGTGCTTTTTGACAGAAGAGCTTATATGGGAGCTATGGTCAAATGTGGACCGATTTCAACGAAATTTGGTACAGTGATTTAGGTTTACATAAGCAGTAATTGCTTTAAATTTCATAAAAAAATATTTATATTTGTGGCCAATTTATCAATTCCGGGAAGTGGGACCTATGGGAGGTACCAAAAATAATGGACCAATTTTGACGAATTTCAATAGCCATGGTCCCACTGTCAAAGAAATGATCTGTGCCAAATTTCATTAAATTATCTTTAGAATTGCGACCTGTACTTTGATTACATGGTTTATATAGGAGTCCAGACGGACGGACTGACATCGCTTAATTTTGAAAAAACAAGTAAGAGGGTGCTATAGTCGGTGAAGCTCAACCATACGATACCCTTCACCACTAAGGTCAACAGTGTTCTTTTTTCTGTATAAATACAAATATTTGCTAAATTTTGCCAGGATACAAACATATTCTCAAAACTTATACATTTAAGTTGTTTCCGTCATTTGAACTTATATGAGAGCTAGAGTCAAATGTGGACCGATTATCTCGAAATTTGGCAAATTGGTTACAGTTATTACAAAAATTATGTATGCAAAAAATAAACTTAAAGTTCTCATTATGTTTGGATTTACGAGCGTTTTAATAATTTTTGCCCCATTTAATGGGTTTTGATAGAAGAGCTTGTATGGGAGCTATGGTCAAATGTGGACCGATTTCAACGAAATTTGGTACAGTGATTTAAGTTTACATAAGCAGTATTTGCTTTTCATTAAAAAATATAAATATTTGTGGCCAATATATCAATTCCGAGACGTGGAACCTATGGGAGGTACCATAAATAATGGACCGATTTTGACGAATTTCAATAGCCATGGTCCCACTATCAAAGAAATGATCTGTGTCAAATTTCATCAAATTATCCTTAAAATTGCGACCTGTACTTTGATAACATGATTTACATGGGGGTCCAGCCAGCCATCCAGACGGACGGACATCGCTAAATCGACTCAGAAAGTGATTCTAAGCCTATTGATATACTAAAAGGTGGTTCTAAGACAAATATTTCTATGCGTTACATACATCATCACAAACTTATAATACCCTTTCCATCTATGGTGGTGAAGGGTATAAAAAACAGGAAAATAAATATTGATGAGGCATGCAACATAATTGGAACAAAACCGAAGAGAACGACAGTTGTAGCAAATAAACGAAAAATCCAAAGATGACAAATGTTAGATTTTTGGATTTCCTTCTATTGTTTTTGATAAACGGAACAAAATAGTGCTAAATGTCCTCCTTTTTGTTGTTAAGCGGCTGTTAGATTTTTAACGTATTTCAAAAGCACATTTACATACTTTTAGGCGAAAAAAAGGTTTTGAATGGAAAAGAAGAAAGTCGACATTTGTTAGTGTTTGAATGGGATTTTGATGTCATCATTAGGACTAAAAGCTAATTCAAGAGACAGTGGTAGAGAAACTTCTACTAATTGAAAGCGATCAACAGACAAGTTTTTCTATATAAAAGTGAACTTTTTGTAAAGAAAAGTGAACGCTAGTACACATTTTCTATAGAAAAGTGAACGTAAGTAAACTTTTTCTATAGAAAAGTGAACGTTAGTAAACTTTTTCTATAGAAAAGTGAACGTTAGTAAACTTTTTCTATAGAAAAGTGAACGTTAGTAAACTTTTTCTATAGAAAAGTGAACGTTAGTAAACTTTTTCTATAGAAAAGTGAACGTTAGTAAACTTTTTCTATAGAAAAGTGAACGTTAGTAAACTTTTTCTATAGAAAAGTGAACGTAAGTAAATTTTTTCTATATAAAAATTAACGTTAGTAAACTTTTTCCATAGAAAAGTGCACGTTAGTAAACTTTTTTTATAGAAAAGGGAACGTTAGTAAACTTTTTCTATAGAAAAGTGAACGTTAGTAAACTTTTTCTATAGAAAAGCGAACGTTAATAAACTTTTTCTATAGAAAAGTAAGCGTTTGTAAACTTTTTCTATAGAAAAGTGAACGTTAGTAAACTTTTTCTATAGAAAAGTGAACGTTAGTAAACTTTTTCTATAGAAAAGTGAACGTTAGTAAACTTTTTCTATAGAAAAGTGAACGTAAGTAAATTTTTTCTATATAAAAATTAACGTTAGTAAACTTTTTCCATAGAAAAGTGAACGTTAGTAAACTTTTTTTATAGAAAAGGGAATGTTAGTAAACTTTTTCTATAGAAAAGTGAACGTTAGTAAACTTTTTCTACAGAAAAGCGAACGTTAATAAACTTTTTCTATAGAAAAGTGAACGTTAGTAAACTTTTTCTATAGAAAAGTGAACGTTATAAACTTTTTCTATAAAAAAGTGAACGTTAGTAAACTTTTTCTATAAAAAAGTGAACGTTAGTAAACTTTTTCTATAGAAAAGTGAACGTTAGTAAACTTTTTCTATAGAAAAGTGAACGTTAGTAAACTTTTTCTATAGAAAAGTGAACGTTAGTAAACTTTTTCTATAGAAAAGTGAACGTTAGTAAACTTTTTCTATAGAAAAGTGAACGTTAGTAAACTTTTTCTATAGAAAAGTGAACGTTAGTAAACTTTTTCTATAGAAAAGTGAACGTTAGTAAACTTTTTCTATAGAAAAGTGAACGTTAGTAAACTTTTTCTATAGAAAAGTGAACGTTAGTAAACTTTTTCTATAGTAAAGTGAACGTTAGTAAACTTTTTCTATAGAAAAGTGAACGTTAGTAAACTTTTTCTATAGAAAAGGGAACGTTAGTAAACTTTTTTCATAGAAAAGTGAACGTTAGTAAACTTTTTCTATAGAAAAGTGAACGTTAGTAAAGTTTTTCTATAGAAAAGTGAACGTTAGTTAACTTTTTCTATAGAAAAGTGATTTTTTTTAAAAATTGCCTCTAAAAATCAATTTTACCCCACTGTGCTTTTATTTGCAAAGATGTTAATTTTTCTTTTAAACGGTAAATTCTTAGTTTTTTAGGTTTTCAGTACAAAATACTCAGAAGAGCCAGAGATGACAAACAATAAAAATTGCTAAAATGTTGTCAGTTGTTGTTGGTTACGTTGAAATGCTTTTAATTCATTAAATTGATGACAATTTGCCTCATTCATTCGTTTTTATCATTTTGTCTAACTGTCGATCTGTCTCTTGTAGTTTTCCTCTGTCTCTATGACTGAAGTCTCAGTGGCACATGTTCAATTTGTTTCATTTGGTGTTTTTTACTAACATTTTCTATCTACAATTTATTTAATATTCACATTTGTTAGTTTCTGCTAAATTTATTTCTATGACTCGACTCTTCGCTGGGAGTCAAGCAAAAAGGAAAAAAAATCAAACTCTTGAATTATTTATGAGATTTTAATTGTGAGGCGTCGCTTAACGCCTGTCGTTTTGTATGTGTCCACCAAATGGCGGCCCCTGTGTGTCATTCCAAAACAAATGATTCAGGTTTTCGAGCGAATAGTTTTTTGCGAAAAAATGTAATTTATTCAGATTTTATATACGAGTATATGCGAAATGTGACAAGTGCACAGTTGGCTTTAATGGTCAAGATGTGTTTAATTAATTTATTACTTAGAGAATAAATTTATTTTATTTACAAATATTTAAATTAATTAACGGTTTTTGTACAAGACAAAATAACAACTGCATAATCGTCAGTTATCTTCAAGGCAACTTGAAAAAAACTGATGGTTAAAACTTTTTTTTTAATTTTTTCTATAAAAAATTAAATGGCTAGAATTTTTTATAGAAAAAGTTTAGTTTCGTCCACTTTTTGTATAGGAGAAGTTTAATAGCACCCAATTTTCTATAGAAAAAGTTTACTAACGTTTACTTTTCTATAGAAAAAGTTTACTAGCGTTCACTTTTCTATAGAAAAAGTTTACTAACGTTCACTTTTCTATAGAAAAAGTTTACTAACGTCCACTTTTCTATAGAAAAAGTTTAAAAACGTTCACTTTTCTATAGAAAAAGTTTACTAACGTTCACTTTTCTATAGAAAAAGTTTACTAATGTTCACTTTTCTATATAAAAAGCTTACTAACATTCACTTTTCTATAGAAAAAGTTTACTAAAGTTCACTTTTCTATAGAAAAAGTTTACTAACGTCCACTTTTCTATAGAAAAAGTTTACTAACGTTCACTTTTCTACAGAAAAAGTTTACTAACGTTCACTTTTCTATAGAAAAAGTCTACTAACGTTCACTTTTCTATAGAAAAAGTTTACTAACGTTCACTTTTCTATAGAAAAAGTCTACTAACGTTCACTTTTCTATAGAAAAAGTTTACTAACGTTCACTTTTCTTTAGAAAAAGTTTAGTATCTCTCACTTTTTTAAAGAAAAAGTTTACTAACGTTCACTTTTCTATAGAAAAAGTTTACTAACGTTCACTTTTCTATAGAAAAAGTTTACTAACGTTCACTTTTCTATAGAAAAAGTTTACTTACGTTCACTTTTCTATAGAAAAAGTTTACTAACGTTCACTTTTCTATAGAAAAAGTTTACTAACGTTCACTTTTCTATAGAAAAAGTTTACTAACGTTCACTTTTCTATAGAAAAAGTTTACTAATGTTCACTTTTTTATAGAAATACTTTAAAACCCTCAATTTTCTACAAAAAATTTTTGGACTTTAGATTTTCTATAAGTAGACAATTTTTGAAAAATTTCCTATAAATAGTGAATTTTTGAAAAATTTCCTTTAAATAGTAAATTTTCGAAAAATTTCCTTTAAATAGTCAATTTTCGAAAAATTTCCTATAAATAGTGAATTTTCGAAAAATTTCCTATAAATAGTCAATTTTCGAAAAATTTCCTATAAATAGTCAATTTTCGAAACATTTCCTATATATAGTCAATTTTCGAAAAATTTCCTATAAAAAGTAAATTTTTGAAAAATTTCCTATAAATAGTCAATTTCTGAAAAATTTCCTTTTTATAGTCAATTTTCGAAAAATTTCCTTTTAATAGTCAATTTTCGAAAAATTTCCTATAAAAAGTCAATTTTCGAAAAATTTTCTATAAAAAGAAAATTTCCGAAAAATTTCCTATAAATAGTCAATTTTTGAAAAATTTCCTAAAAATAGACAATTTTTGAAAAATTTCCTAAAAATAGACAATTTTTGAAAAATTTCCTATAAATAGTCAATTTTCGAAAAATTTTCTATAAATAGTCAATTTACGAAAAATTTCCTATAAAAAGTCAATTTTCGAAAAATTTCCTATAAATAGTCAATTTTCGAAAAATTTCCTATAAATAGTCAATTTTCGAAAAATTTCCTATAAATAGTCAATTTTCGAAAAATTTCCTATAAATAGTCAATTTTCGAAAAATTTCCTATAAATAGTCAATTTTCGAAAAATTTCCTACAAATAGTCAATTTACTAAAAATTTCCTTTAAATAGTCAATTTTCGAAAAATTTCCTATAAATAGTCAATTTTCGAAAAATTTCCCCGAAATAGTCAATTTTCGAAAAATTTCCTATATATAGTCAATTTTCGAAAAATTTCCTGTAAATAGTCAATTTTCGAAAAATTTCCTATAAATAGTCAATTTTCGAAAAATTTCCTATAAATAGTCAATTTTCGAAAAATTTCCTATAAATAGTCAATTTTCGAAAAATTTCCTATAAACAGTCAATTTTCGAAAAATTTCCTATAAATAGTCAATTTTCGAAAAATTTCCCCGAAATAGTCAATTTTCGAAAAATTTCCCCGAAATAGTCAATTTTCGAAAAATTTCCTATAAATAGTAAATTTTCGAAAAATTTCCTATAAATAGTAAATTTTCGAAAAATTTCCTATAAATAGTAAATTTTCGAAAAATTTCCTATAAATAGTCAATTTTCGAAAAATTTCCTATAAATAGTCAATTTTCGAAAAATTTCCTATAAATAGTCAATTTTCGAAAAATTTCCTATAAATAGTCAATTTTCGAAAAATTTCCTATAAATAGTCAATTTTCGAAAAATTTCCTATAAATAGTCAATTTTCGAAAAATTTCCCCGAAATAGTCAATTTTCGAAAAATTTCCTATAAATAGTCAATTTTCGAAAAATTTCCTATAAATAGTCAATTTTCGAAAAATTTCCTATAAATAGTCAATTTTCGAAAAATTTCCCCGAAATAGTCAATTTTCGAAAAATTTCCCCGAAATAGTCAATTTTCGAAAAATTTCCTATAAATAGTCAATTTTCGAAAAATTTCCTATAAATAGTCAATTTTCGAAAAATTTCCTGTAAATAGTCAATTTTCGAAAAATTTCCTATAAATAGTCAATTTTCGAAAAATTTCCTATAAATAGTCAATTTTCGAAAAATTTCCTATAAAAAGTAAATTTTTGAAAAATTTCCTATAAATAGTCAATTTCTGAAAAATTTCCTTTTTATAGTCAATTTTCGAAAAATTTCCTTTTAATAGTCAATTTTCGAAAAATTTCCTATAAATAGTAAATTTTTGAAAAATTTCCTATAAATAGTCAATTTTTGAAAAATTTCCTTTAAATAGTCAATTTTAGAAAAATTTCCTCTAAATAGTAAATTTTTGAAAAATTTCCTATAAATAGTCTATTTTCGAAAAATTTCCTATAAATAGTCAATTTTCGAAAAATTTCCTATAAATAGTCAATTTTGTGGACTTTAGATTTTCTATAGAAAATATAATTTCAAAATTCTCATTGATCTTATTTTTGACTTCAGTCCTTAATATACTCTTAGTATATGATCATTTTTTCCTTAATAGCTATCATTAACTAAAGTCTCCTAAGATTAATGACATTACCCAATTTTATTAACATGAAACATCAATCGAATTCTGATGACTGATGGCATCAGGTTAAAAGCAAAAGCCTCCATTCCAAAGACTCACGCGGCATGAGAGCAATTATTTATGCGGTTGTTGCAAGACAATTCATTTACGAAATAACTCCCGACTAATTGACTGAAACTGAAGACTAGAAAAAAACTAAAAACATAAAAAATTTAGGCGGCTCTTAATGATGCAAAAACATTAAGATTTTGGTTAATTATTTAAACTAAATATAAACTAAAACCAAATCTTACCAAAAGACTAATGAAGAGACTTAAAAATAGATCAGAAATAAATAAATGATCCATTTGCAATTGTTGTCAGACTAAGAGTTTTAGGCGAAAACTCAAAGAATGAAGAAAAAAGTTGTCTAACAACGACAGCAACAATTGCTGATTGTCGCAGCTGTCAGAATTTGGCATTAACAACAACTACATGCAGGCATGCATGAATCAGACTCAATGACGAACTGTTTGGTTGGATGTATGATCTAACGGAGATACGAAGTGAACATACAAACATCACAATTCAAAGTGACTGAAAACAAAAGTCTTGTCTATCGTCTAAAAAGGCAGACAAAAATGTCTATTAATAATAACTTCACAATATCGGACGGACGAATTGAACGAAATCTTCAGACACAACAAAAACAACATGACAATAAATGAACTTGGTCTCAGTTAGATTGCAATCAGCAGCAGCAACAACAACAGCAACTGCTAAGAAACAATTGTATCAGCATGACAGCAAAACTGAGCAAAAAGCGTGATCATCAGTAGCAATAAAAAATGCTATAGCATTCAGCTATAACTGTGCCTCTGATCTACATATGTATACGACAACAGCCCCGGTTTAAGTGTCTAGTATTTGGATCAAAACTACGGGTTTGTGTGCTTAATACAGTCTCAGACAAAACTTGTTTTTATTGCTATCTTATTCTTAATTTTGCATATGTCTAAGAGAGCTACAACTGAGCTGATAGTTTTGCCAATGATCGACATCATCATCATCGTCGTTGTCATCAAAAGATAATCTACATTAACATGATCAACAAAAGAACTGCAACAAATGTCAGACATCATCCATCTTGTGAACATTCAGACATTGATCAGAATTATTAGAGGGGCTCATGAAATTTCGAAAAATTTCCTATAAACAAACAAATTTCGAAAAATATCCTATAGCTAGACAATTTTCAAAAAATT
Source organism: Stomorhina lunata (assembly GCA_933228675.1). NCBI lineage: Eukaryota > Metazoa > Arthropoda > Insecta > Diptera > Rhiniidae > Stomorhina > Stomorhina lunata. Next base: position 42,923,012 of record OW121742.1, on the reverse strand, counting down.
TCCTATAAATAACCAATTTTCGAAAAATTTCCTATAAATAATCAATTTTCGAAAAATTTACTATAAATAATCAATTTTCGAAAAATTTCCTATAAATAAACAATTTTCGAAAAATTTCCTATAAACAAACAAATTTTGAAAAAATTCCTATAAACAGACAATTTTCGAAAAATTTTCTATTAATAGTCAATTTTCAAAAAATTTCCTATAAATACTCAATTTTCGAAAAATTTCCTATAAATAGTCAATTTTCAAAAAAAATTCCTATAAATAGTCAATTTTCGAAAAATTTCCTATAAAAAGTCAATTTTCGAAAAATTTCCTATAAAAAGTCAATTTTCAATAAATTTCCTATAAATAGCCAGTTTTCGAAAAAATTTCCTATAAATAGTCAATTTTCGAAAAATTTCCTAAAAATAGTAAATTTTCGAAAATTTTTCTATAAAAAGACAATTTTCGAAAATTTCCTATAAATAGACAATTTTCGAAATATTTCCTATAAATAGTCAATTTTCGAAAAATTTGCTATAAATAATCAATTTTCGAAAAATTTCCTATAAATAGTCAATTTTCGAAAAATTTCGTACAAATAGTCAATTTTCTAAAACTTTCCAATAGTCAATTTTCAAAAAATTTCCTATAAATAGCCAATTTTTGAAAAATTTCCTAAAATAGACAATTTTTGAAAAATTGCCTATAAAAAGTCAATTTTCGAAAAATTTCCTGTAAAAAGTCAATTTTCGAAAAATTTCCTATAAAAAGTCAATTTTTGAAAAATTTCCTATAAAAAGTCAATTTTCGAAAAATTTTCTATAAAAAGAAAATTTCCGAAAAATTTCCTATAAATAGTCAATTTTTGAAAAATTTCCTAAAAATAGACAATTTTTGAAAAATTTCCTAAAATAGACAATTTTTGAAAAATTTCCTATAAATAGTCAATTTTCGAAAAATTTTCTATAAATAGTCAATTTACGAAAAATTTCCTATAAATAGTCAATTTTCAAAAAAATTCCTATAAATAGTCAATTTTCGAAAAATTTCCTATAAAAAGTCAATTTTCGAAAAATTTCCTATAAAAAGTCAATTTTCAATAAATTTCCTATAAATAGCCAGTTTTCGAAAAATTTCCTATAAATAGTCAATTTTCGAAAAATTTCCTAAAAATAGTAAATTTTCGAATATTTTTCTATAAAAACACAATTTTCGAAAAATTTCCTATAAATAGTCAATTTTCGAAAAAATTTGCTATAAATAATCAATTTTCGAAAAATTTCCTATAAATAGTCAATTTTCGAAAAATTTCGTACAAATAGTCAATTTCTAAAACTTTCCAATAGTCAATTTTCAAAAAATTTCCTATAATAGCCAATTTTTGAAAAATTTCCTGAAATAGACAATTTTTGAAAAATTTCCTATAAAAAGTCAATTTTCGAAAAATTTCCTATAAAAAGTCAATTTTCGAAAAATTTTCCTATAAAAAGTCAATTTTCGAAAAATTTTCTATAAAAAGAAAATTTCCGAAAAATTTCCTATAAATAGTCAATTTTTGAAAAATTTCCTAAAAATAGACAATTTTTGAAAAATTTCCTAAAAAAAGACAATTTTTGAAAAATTTCCTATAAAAAGACAATTTTCGAAAAATTTCCTATAAAAAGACATTTTTCGAAAAATTTCCTATAAATAGTCAATTTTCGACAAAATTTCCTATAAATAGTCAATTTTCGAAAAATTTCCTATAAATAATCAATTTT